>BJBW01006367.1:80920-110885 GCA_004320125.1 Scolopax mira | reverse complement strand
AGGAGGGATGCATTGCAGGAGGAGGGATGCAGGGATGCAATCTGGGAAAAGGAGGACTGTAGGGATATGATCCATGAGGATAGATGCAGGGATGCATTCCTGCAGGTTCCTGCACATTCCTCTCCTTCCCCTGCCCCAGAAGGGGAAGGTAATTGCGAGCTGGCAGAAGGGAGACTGGAGCTGCTGATGGGAACTCCCAGCTGAGGGGTTTCAGAGCAGTGGGAGCTTTGATGCCTGGATTGGGTTACTTCTATATACTGCAGCGTGAAGCAAACAGGCAGGGGTTTTTTGGGTATTTTTTTTTTTTGCTAATTCCCTTGCACTTTAGTTTAATAAAGTAGGATTTGTCTGGTGGGAAAGTGCAGCAGTGGGATTTGAGCCGTGTGAGTCTCATGACTGGCACTCGCCTAGCGGGGTGGGAAGCAGGGATGCATCGTTTGCATTCTGTGCTCCTGTGGTTTTAAACATGATTTCTGAGTGCCCACGGCTTTGGATGAGCCTTATTTGGGATTAAGTTTATTAAAAAAATCCATATGTAGAAACTCGCGCTGAATTATGTAGCCCATTTTTTCCGAAACTGGAGTGTCCTATGTCTAGGGAGAGCCAAGCCCACTTGGTTTGTACGTGCCCTACGCCAAGGGCACATAAACTGCCAAAGGATGGAGAGGGGGATGGAGAGTGCACACGGAGGGAGAAGGGACAAACTGACACCTGGTACAGCTGCTGTGGGGAATGCCAGCCTTCTGGGTTAAATGAGAAAAGCCCCACTGGAAATTTTAAATCTGAATCTGCACCAAATCCTCCAAGTTCAGGGAGTTCAGAACAAGGAGTTTGGTCCAGTCCGTCACGCACCAGAGCTCTCTGCAAAACTCACATCCTAACTTTTTTTTTTTTTTTCCCCAGCCCTGAATTCTGCCAAAGATGCGTGCTTAGATGGGAGGTATTTTTCTTCTCTTTTTTTTTTTTTTTTTTTTTTCATCCCTTTTGCTAATTTAATTCCCAGATCTAAACCAAGTTTTTTCCATCTCAGGCTCCCATGATCTGGTGGGGAAGCTGGTTATGAAGCTGCTGGGGCTTTGCTGTCCCCTGTGTTGCACGTTGTGATGTCGGAGGCGTTTCCCTGCCTGAAACAGCAACGGCCGAGTGAAGGGGGGGCTCAAAGTCAGACACTGGGCTGATTTATTGCCCAAGTTCTCTGATGTGCTACTCAGCAAATCATGACATTGCTCCTGCCCTTCTTCTCCTCATTATTAGAAGATAAAACCCAACCAATTACGGGGATATGCATGAATGTGACATGTATTGTCACTGATGAGGGCCCCGAGCAACTGGGCAGATTTTCCGAGGAGCCTGGAAGCAGCAAGGCACAGAAGCCACACGCTGGGCTCTCCCTTATTTTTATTCCTTTCTTGTTTTCTTGGTTGTAGAATAAGAGCTAATCAGAGTGATGCTCTCCAGCAGGCTTTTGTGTAAGGCATTACAGTAAAATCCTAAATTCCCTTTCCTGCTCATGCATATAAAGTAGGAAGAACTAGGATGGCTGCAGACTATTTCTATTTTGAGGTGATTTAGCCAAGGAGAAAACAACTGGATGGCTGGAAGCAGGAGCATTTGATGGGAAGTAACCTTGGAGCTCAGCTCTGACATGTCGGTGTCCCGAGACAGCTCTGTGAGATGCCAAGGGGGAAGGTAACTTCCAGAGGAGATGACCAAGGACAATGAAGACAACTAGAGCACGTGGAATCCAACACAAGAGAGGCTGCAGAGCAGGCCAGGCTCTGCTCCCTTCTGCTCCTGCTCAAGAAATGGCTTCAGCATCAACATTTGCAAAGTTCCTCCTGCTCAGTTTAGGACTCCAAGGCAAAGACTTGAGTGTTTGGCTGGTGTAAACCAGCACAGCTCAACTGACTGGGTCCACGAGAGGATGGACGCTTCACGTAGCACTTTGAATTTCACCAATTAAAAAGAATTAAATGAGACCTTCTTGCTCTTCTGGCTTGATGGGCATTACACAGCCCCTGTGGCTGGGAATAAATATGTCTCTCATTCCCTCATGTCAAAGGGACACCCAATTCCCAGGATTATCTTCCCCCTTGTCCATGACGACACTGGGAAAGCCAACGAGGGTGACACCCTGGAGGCTGGGGTGGACACATGGCCATCGTGTTGCTGTTTTGTTCATTCATCTCACGTGAACAGCTTATTGCAGAGTAAATCCCCTGCTTTGGATCTCTTACGTGCAACAAAAAGGAAGATTTGCTGGACCCCATGTGCCCGGGGAGGGCTGGGGTGTGGGTGCCAGGCTGGGGGGACGTGCTGCGTGCGTGGGGAGACCAGTCCTGGTGAGGGTGAGGATGAAGATGAGAATGCAGGTCGGGGTGAGGATGAAGCTAAAGATGCAGGTGAGGGTTAGGGTGAGGACGCGGGTGAGGATGCAGGTGAAGGCACGTTTGAAGGCTTTGGGCGCGGAGGACAGTTTTGGTGAGGTTGCATCCCCCTCTGCTGGAAAATCCACGCAAAGGCAGAAGAGCAGCCTCCGGCCAGGGAGAAAACTGGGGTGAGAAAAAAAGAGGAAATAAACCTGCAAAGAAAGTAAGTGAACCCCGGGATCCGCAGGGGGACAGAGAGGGGACATGGTGGGCAGCCAACCTGAGCTGTGGCTGGGCGTTCTTCTGCTGCTGGCCACGGGGAGAGGGCTTTTTCCAGGGACCATCAGGCCTTCTGCAGAAATGGGAAGCGTGTGTCACTTGTGCCAGGCGTAACCCCACTTCCCCCCATGGGCACGGGCGAGTGGGGCAGGGGCAGGGATGCCGGCTGCTGGCCAATACGTGCAACCACTGGTCAGTGGGAGAAGATGGATGGAGAGGAGCTGAGCACTGGGTGTTCCCATAGGATTGCTCTGGTCAAGGACACCACGCTGGGTGACACCATGTGTCTGGCAGGTCCTGACTACAAGGTAGGCTCTGAGAACAGGTAGAAAATCGTGAGTGTAGCTGAGCAGAACCACATGGACAAAGTCAGCACACCGATGCTGGGTTCAACGCTGCCCAGGTGGTGCTGAGGGGCCATGGCTGGTCGGTCCTGAGGTGTAAAACCCCTTGGTGGGACTTAAATATGTAAGGAAACCTGAACCAGGGGTACCTGAATTTGTCAGGAAGGCTGTTGCAGAGCTGCTGATGGTTTCTTGGGGAGGGAGCCACACTTCAAACTGCAGGCTGGAGAAAAAGCCGCCTCTGCCACTTCGTGTCCTCCACGGTGGGAAGGCAGTCGCCAGTGGCCATCAGGCACAGAGCAGCTTGTCAGCTCCTCTGGGCCTGGGCCCCTCTCCTGCAGGGCTGCGAGGCAGGCAGCTCCCCTGCCCCAACCATCGCTGCTGGAGCTCATTTTCCTTTGTTTTTCCCAGGCAGGGCTTGTGGTAGCCCCAAGCACGCTGGGTGGCTCTGGCAGCAGCAGGGGCTGGCCGCTGTGGCCCCATGTACGTGGTGGGCAGCTCATGGCTAACCAAGGACCCCCAAGAACTTGCTGCTGTGGCCTTCCCCTTGGTGCTGGCTTCCTCTAACTCTGGTCGCCCACGTGTCCACACAGAGTTGGAGCTTTGGGGCTCTTTGTCCTTCTTTCAGGGGCTCGCTCGGAGGGTGCCTGTGCTTAGACTTAATGCTGGAAGAACGGTTTGGTTTCTTTTTGCATTTAAAATCTAAGTTACAGAGAGGGTGAAATGCGGTGACTGCGCTGGCGAAGGCCCTGACTCTGCAATAAATCTGCAAGCGTGGGCCTGGCTTTTGCGCAGGGGGCTCTGCGAGCGCCAAGGTCTCTGCTAATAAATCTGACTGGAGGACCAGGAGGAAACTTTTTTTTTTTTTTTTAAACTTACTGCTAACGGCAGGCTCTTTTTTAGCCATCATTTTTTCCCTGCTCCCTTCTGCTGATTCACGCTCCTGCTGCTTCACCGCGGGGAGACGCCAGCATTCCTGAAGGTCATGGCTTGCAGGCAGCAGCCCAGGCTGCAGAGCGTCTGCCAGCATCTGCCAGATCAAAATGCTAAACCGGGGCCCATCATTTATATTTTCACTGTCAGCGACGGAAAATCTTACAGCTCGCCAGCCTCGCAGCCGCCACGTTTCCAGCCTGCTAGACGACTGGAAGGTAAAGGAGGTGCATGAAAGGCAATGCCTCCCAGCAAACCCGACACCGGGTTATCTCCGCAGCATGCCGGCCTGCGGATTTTCCCCTGGGCTCACCTAGAGGCAGTCCGCCGAGATTTGGAAAGCTCAGGGTCCAGGCACGCACCCCCTCCGACACACAAGCCCGTCTCTCAGACAAACATGCAAGACGTTGGGAAATTAGATACTCGTGCTCACGTCAGGTTTCACGCAGGAGTCACGCCGCTGCCGGCAGCCCTGGCGTCCCTGGGGAAGTCGGGCCGTGCTTCTCTCTCCCACCTCCCTCCCCTCTGACTCCCCTGCAGGAAAGAGGCAGGAGGAAAGGGCATGCTGGCAGCATGCAAACATCCCGAAGAAAATCAGAGCCATGTTTTAGTGTTCAAGGCGAGTCTGCCTCGTAATGGCAAAGGAATATTTCTGGTGTAGCTCAAGCAATAATAATAGCACAATAGGCATGTTTCTTTTTCAGGACAGCTGTGGGGAAGACAGGGTGAAATCCATCCTTCCTTTGCTTCCTCAGGTTCTTTAGTGAGTATTTATACCCAAAAGTCCTGCAAAAGAGCAAGGCCTGAGTAAAGCTACTCAGGCAGGGTGTTACAGGCTGTGTGCTAGACTTAGGAACCACCATTAACTTTAATGTTCACCTCTGCAGAGGTGAGTGCTGATCTTATCCTCTCCTTCAGGCATTTGTAACGTAAGGATGACACGTGTCTCATACAGGCTATTGTCCGCCTCTTGCTTCGCCAATATTTGAAGCGGGATGGCACCCACAGCTCCTAAGAATTTAACAAACATCTGGCTCAATCCTCGGTGGAAGGAAATCAGCGTCAAAGTGAACTGAGGGCACAAACGAGTCTCTGCCTCCTTAAAGCAGGAAAGGTAAACAAGCAGAAAAGCAAAACCTTGGAGCGGGACCGACACTATTATTTTGCCTTGTTTCCTTGCTCAGCAGCAGGGGAAAGCCTGGGCACAGCAGGCGCCTGTAGCTCGTCAAATCAATTAGTTTCTCAGTCGGCATCAGCTAGTGGGAGTAGTCCTTAGCCAAAGACAAATTAAAGAAACGTCCAGTAAGACATTCTATTTTGAGAGGAGCTGTCCTATTTTCTCATACTACCAACAGACTCAGAAACCTGTGCACAATTTAGCTCGTTATTAGAACTAATTGGTGCCAGGCATTCCATCCTCTTTGATACGGCTAACCATGGGTATGAAATTTTCTGAGTTAATGAACCGTAAAATGGATTAAGAACTTTCAAAGCGCAGTTCATATCACAGCTTAATTGGAAGGAGTGTATTAGTTGGCTTTTTCTGGATACAAAGGAAAGCCATGTTTTGGGGTGGAAAAGCACACGCACAGCCTTCCCTGCCACTGGGGAGCTGGGAACTATCTAATTTCAGCATGGCGGAGGAGTGGCATTTGGTGGCAGGGACCTTCCACAAAGGCTCCACAGCACGGCCCGCAGCCAGGAAGGACAGAAACAGCTTTTTTCCTCTGCGTGTGGTACTTACTATTCCTCCTGCACAATGCCCTGCGGAGAGAAACCAATTAGCCCAGCTCTCCCTGCGAGGCCAGGGAGCTGCTCAGGGTGGGGTGGATCCTCCCCATGCCAGGCTGCTGTGCCTTAGAGTGTCGTCCCACTGCTTTTATACCAATCTTGCTTTTTTACATCTGTCTGACACTGTTCTGAAGAGAAGATTTGTCTGTCCCTCACCCTCAGAAAAGGGGCGCAGGGTGATTTAGAAAGTGTCCCTTGAGCAGCGATGGAGAGGGAGAACCCTCTGCAGGTGTCCCAGACGTGACATGTGGCACTGGGTGGCAGGGTCTCAATGACAGACATAGCTCGCTGCGATGACTCAGGATCTGAAGGTTACCAGGTGAAACAGAATATCCCCATATATCACATACACCTTTTACCAGTCAGCGCTGATTTGGCTCCATATAAATACTGATTAAATACTCCCTATTCCCTTTTGTGATGTCAGTGCTTTCCTGAACGGGCATGGAAAAGTCTGAAGCTTTTTGTCCTTAGTAGCAGTAACAGTAATTTTTCTTTCATTATGTAAACATGAATTTTATGTCTCATCTGATGATACAGCGATATATCATTTTGTGTTATTACAGAACTTAGGTAATTTGTAATTTAAACAAATGCCAAACTGTGTACTCCTTCAAAATATATTTGGAAGGATGTATTGTATCACAGGGTGAATCCAGTGGTTCTCCTCTTGTCTTGTGCAACCTCCAACCTCCAGAGAATTTCCAGGAAAAAAGTGCAGACACAGAAAGTGATGATCTGATCCTGGGTTTATGTGTTTTTTTCTTCCTATATGGCCACTGTCAGAGGCTGCTCCTCAGGTGCCAGAAATGCCCTGTGAGCCCCTGCATAGGTAATCGCCTTGCTGTGAGTGCTCCATGCTAATGAGCACAGGAATAGCCAGGGTGCTTAATGCAGAGAGCTGAGGGTGGAAACGGGGAGCAGAGTCAAAATCTAAAGGCCTGAGAAACAGAATTATGCACCCAGATTAGTGCTCGGTGTTGCCTTTCTGCTCAGAGAGAAAGGCATTCTGGAGAGTCCCATAATTTGAGGTGAATGCCAAGAATATACTATTAACTTCATTAGTTTTATCATTCCTTTGAGTTTAGACACACACTGCTTTTGTGATGTCACACGTTATGTCAGGGTTTTATCAGGAGAAATATTCACGGTGTTTGAACAGAGGCACGTGAGACCCTGAAATACTCGGTGGCTTTACCAGGCTTGAGAGAACAGACATAGCATCTCCCTTGGCGGGCTGTGGAAGGAGCTGATAGTAAATCACAAGTCTGTTGCCTGAAAACAAACAGCAAAGGAGAAGAGATTTCCTCTGCGCAGAATTTGCAGTCCATGCAGAAAGTGTCTGTGATACCTCTGCACCACAGGGAGAGGGGGTATCATGTTGTTGTTTCCAGCTATAAAAGCGCTCTTGCACTGTTTTGTTCCAGCAGGTGAATTAGCAAATTGGATTTGCTCCCAGGAGTAAAATATTCATTTATCATTTCATGGAAAACCCGACTGGCATGTAAGATGTGCTGTTGCCTGCTCCACCTCTGTTTGCGGTGAGCTACGATGTGTTCCTCAGGAAGCTTTTATCTCAGACAGAATGATGGACACGCAGAAGCAACTGACCACGCAGAGCTCTTGGCTGGTAATCCGGGTGCCTCGGCACAGCTTCTGCCTTCCGTGGAATCTTGAACATACACAAGGGCAAACCACAGCCAGGAAGGGACTTTTGGAAGGATTATTCTCGCTTGCAGTTGTGTAACAAGCAATTAATAAAGAATATTACAGGCTGCCAGGTCCCGGGACGAGGAATGAAATATAAACAACCACCCGTTATTCCATCTCCTGCAGCTGCCCCCGGTGCGAGCTCGGGGTGCTCGGTGTCTCTTCGGACGAGAGCCTTGACTCTGCTTACACTTCTCATTCCGTGCCTCAGGTCCTTAGTATCTGTAAAACACTTTGAGAGCCATCGCAGCTGGGAGCAAACCAATAGCTGTTTTCCAACCTACTGACAACCAGCAAATCCTGTTTAATAACCATCAGTATCTCTTAATTTGAGCCATGTTTTTCTGCAGCGCCGTAAGAAATCCTGAAGCAAAAAGGCCGTACTTCAGGTGAATGGAAAATATTCTTATTCCTTGGGTGTCTTGTAGTCTCCTCACAATTTTTTTTCCAGTCGCATCTTCATTTGCCCAGCTGGTGTCCCACCTGCCTTGGCCTCAAGCTGCAAAAATCACCATGTAGTTGCCCCGAGAGCTGGCAGTACAGGATCTGTGAGCGACACTAACATCGGGATCCTCAGCGCTGTCTCTCTGGGGGACAGATGTTTAAAGAAAGTGTGGAATTTATGATGTAAATGAAGATGTCAAGAGCTTGTTAATCGGTATCACCCCCATGGCTTTTCCTTTTAAAAAGCCATGCAGGTGCCCACATTGGTTTGCTTCCTCCTGCTGCTGGTCCTGGGAGTTGGGGGATTTCTAATCTCCACCAGTGAGGTCCATGGGAAATCACCTGAAAAAGTCCGTGGATTCCTGACAAAAACTTCTACAGAATGGCTAGTTATGTGGGAATAACTGAGGCTAACAAGGTCGGGTGGCCTGCCCTTTGGTTTTTGGAAGTTCTGAGAGCACACATGAGGTTTTATGAAATATTTCACTTGCTTAAAAAAACGCTCTGCATTTGTCACGTGAAAATATTATGGCTAGTATTTAGTAAATGTTAAGAAGGGCTTAATATTAAGTCATCTGCAAAATCTGTCTGCAGGCTGGCTTCCAGTGCAGTGCTCCTGGGGACAAAGAGCAGCTCTCACTAGGGGATGCAGCAAGAAAAGCCCCCACAATCCATGTCCGTTATGACTGGAGCTTCAACCCACCCCACAGTCTTGCTGGGGTCCTGTTGTCCACCCTGCTGGGTGGCTCTGAGGGGCTCAGCAGGCGGCTGGGGCACTTCTGTAGGGCCGGGTGGAGGAGGTGGCTGGGGTCAGGTGAGGGGGTGTGGGCTGGGAGCACAGCATGGCTGCCAGCGGACCACGGATGTGGAGTTGGTGGCCATGGCGCCACAGCTGGGCAGCCGTAAAGGCCCAGGACACCCTCCTGCCCATGGCTGCCCATGATGGTGGGGCTGAGGGCATGTGAGAGGACATCCTCCACACCCTCGCCCACCCAAGATAGCAGGGCTGAGAGAGTGCGAGTGGATACCCCTCCTCACCCGGCCAGGATGACAGGGATGAGGGGGTGCAAGTTGAGACCTCCCTCACCCGCCCAAGATGGCTGAGGGGCTGTGACAGAACTCCCCTGGACCCTCCCAAGATGGCGGTGGTGAGGGGTTGTGACAGGATTCCCTTTCACCCTCCCAAGATGGCGGCGCGGAGGAGATGAGTGGACGCCCCGCCCCTCGTGGCGCGGCCTCGCCCCTTCCCCTCCCTCCCTCCCTCCCCGGTCAGTCCTCCCGGGCGGCGGCGCGGGCGGCTGCCGGCAGGGGGCGGTGTGATGGCGGCCGGGGGGAAGCCAGCGGCGCGGCCCCTCTATGCGCCGCGCGGGCCGCGACGCGGCGTCATATGACCGCGGCGCGGGGGCGAGCCGGGCCGTGAGGGAGCGCGCGGGTGTGGGACAGCCGCCGCCGCCGCCAGCCCCGGGCCCAGCCTGTCAGAGCCCCCGGCCCCACGCCGCCGCCACCATGTTGGCGCTACTCTCCCGGCTGCTGGACTGGTTCCGCTCGCTCTTCTGGAAGGAAGAGATGGAGCTCACTCTGGTGGGGCTGCAGTACTCGGGCAAGACCACCTTCGTCAACGTCATCGCGGTGAGCGGGCCGGGGGTAGGCCGCGGCGGGGCCCGGCCGGGTTCTGCTGGCCGCCGCGGCCTTCGCAGTCTTGGAAGGAGGGAGCCGGGGCCGTGCAGGGCCCGGGTCGGGTGTCCGGCCCCGCTCTCCGCAGCCCGTGCCCGGTGCCTGCTCCGGCTCCGCTGGTATTCGGGCCTGACTCGGGCCGAACGGCTGGGCTGGAGCGGGTGTCGCCGGGGTGGGAAGCAGGCGTGTCTGCCCCTGCTGGGTGGGCTCGTAGGGAGGCGGCCGGGCTAGTGCCCCCATCAACCTTTGTGTGCTAATGGGGCCTCGCGGATACGGGCCCACGCTGGTAGTGCAGCTCCAGGGTGTGCTCCGAAGGCTTGTTTGGGACATCGGGATGGCTGGGCCCACGTTAGCATAATGCAAATAGTGTCTTCAGCTATTTTCTCCCATTTGACTCTTTTTCAGTGAACCTTAGTAAGTGATTTAAATGTTTGCCGCTCGTGGGTCTACTTTCAGATTTTTGCTTATTCTGATTGCTGGAACCTATGTCAAATAATCTACTTTTTCTTAAGGTATGCACTAAGAAGTACAGCTTGCAAGGCTAACAGCAGCAGGCTGCTGAACTCGGGCCTACTTATCTGCTGATCTGCCTGGAGCAGATGAAGGAAGGGTGTGGGAATCCTCCTACATGAAGCTTTTCCATTGTTGAACAACATCAAGTGTGGCTTGCTTAAATGGCTTGTTTGGCTTCAGCAGTGTCCTGTTCTACGGATGCATGTGACGGAAAACATTCAAAGAGACAAGCTGGAATTTGGAAGCCCTTGCAGAGAGGCTGGAATGGAAAACAGGTGTACCTTTGGTTTTGCAGGGAGCATAACTGCCTTGAGAAAGCTGATGTCTTCAATCTTAGTTGAGCAGACCTTCGGTGTGGGCTCTTTTGGTTTGTTTTTTTAAGCCGTTTCTTTAATATTACTGAGTATTTTTGTGAGTGTCTTTATTTGTCAGTTGAATGAGTTACTGGGTAGGAGAAGGGCTCTCATTCTCTTTCAGTTATACATGATCTGACTGGCTGGCAAAACGTAACCGAGCTCTTGTGTAGCTGAGGATGTTAGCACTCTCCAGGCTTTGTGACAATCATGTGAAATGGGTCTGCCCGCATAAAAGGTACCTCTTCCTCTGCCTGGTTGTGTTAGATAAAAGCTCTGGGACTAACCCAAGAATGCCAGAAGCCTTTTCTTTCACACGCAGTAGCAGATGCCGCCACCTCTGGGCTTGGATTTCTAAAAACGGAACTCTGAAATTGTTGAACAACCTCAATTTGTGGCTGCTGAGCTGATGCTGATTGGTGTGTTCATGCGACTTTGGGCACTGAGGTTACTCTGCAAGTTTTTTTGTTTTTTTTTTTGTCTTCTGGAGTCCTGGATGGGGATGGCGCTTGACAAAGTGCTACTTTGCTGCTCTATCTGTGTAGCACCAGCAGCACATCTCCTTCAGGGAGCTGCCTGGGGAACTGTTCTGCAGATATGTGCAGTAGTATGGATTTTTTTCTAGTAGTTACACATCAGTTTAGTCCATCTAGGTTGTCTCAAATGGTAAAAGTACTCCTGAGTAAAGCTGACATCTGCATCCAGCTGGCTTTGCTGGGGGTTGTATCTTGCAAGGTTTCAACCACACATTAGGATCACACCCAGACATTTATCTGAGTAAGTGTCATTCAAACGGCCTTGCAAGACTGAGTGAAAGAAGGAAGTTGTTCTGCATAATGACACAGCCTAGTTAGCTGTTTCAGGTTTGGAAGTAGCAAGCCACGTTTCTGAAGTTTTTAATTAGGGAATCTGGTGACTCCTTGCAAAAAACAGTGTGAGGGAATCGGTTCAGTTTTCTATCATTGGTTTAAAAACCAAATAATAGCACGAGCTGCAATTATCAGCACAACATTGCTGCTTACAGGAATAGTGTCATCCATGGCACGAAGAGCTAACTTCTTGTTAGTTGCTTCATTGACTGAACTTTAGTTCAGAGTATGCGTTTGGAAATGAGTGCCAGAAAAGACTAACTGCTCTCTGCAGGCCAGTTAATGGTTTGGATGGATGTAGCTGTCAAGTGGTAGGATTCCATAAAACTAAAATGAAAGGAATGACACAGCAAGATGCTAGTCCCATAGAGTAACTCTAAAAGCTGGATTCCATACCTGGAACTTGGTATGGCTTAAAGATTGCCTTCTGTCTGACAGAGGGCTGTTACCAGTCTTCTGACAACAGTGAGTTTAATCTAATATTAATCTCTAATGTAGTCTTTGCCAATCAAATCAGGCATATATAACTGAAGGGAAAACTCAAATCAATAACACAGGAGGCTTGATACTGCCACTGAAGTGGAAAGGCAGTCTAGTTCTAGAATAATCTTTTTCTAGGCTGCTAGCTGGTTTGGGCCATATTTATTCCTCCAGTGTAAACAAGCGCTTGGTTTGTAAATCAGACCAAAGTCAGTTTGACTAGAAGGTTTAAAAACAAACCTTAGTGAAACATAGTTATAGCTGGATACAACTAATGCAGCTTCTGCTTTGCTAAGGCTACGAATTAGTCACTGTCTCTAATTAGATATTAAGCGTAAGTTTTCCATATGCGTGAGTAAACTTAATCACAAGGGAGGATATCATTTCGTCCTGCTCCTAATTTCCATAATGTAGATGGCCTATGGCTCTTATTCAGAGAAACTGCATGTCATCCTGGTATCGCATCTTGAGTTGTTAGCTTCGTATCTGAGGGCTTGAAATGGCCATTATTTACTGGAGACTGTGGTGTCTCCCCTCCTTTGCATCTCGTGTCTGTTTCCAGGCTTTCCTCAGCCTTGCTGTGGAAGCTGGGAGTCCCAGCCACGCTCGCTGTGGGGAGGTTGGAGAGGCAGCCCCACCGCCGGCTGACGCAACTGAAACATGACTCAAGTAAACTGACTCTGCTTCCAGGCTGCAGGCAGGGCCTGCTGGTGACTGATGGGACACTTGTGCAGTCCCAGAAGAGTACTGCATGGAAGAGTGGTGTTTCCTATTGCACAGTGTTGCTGGAAGCCCGGTAGATGGATCCTTGATCCAGGTGTTTGGTACTGGAACGTTGAAGCTCAATAGCATGATCCTCCACAAGCAGGAGAGGAGCACTGCAGGGGTGGGAGGGAGTCAGTTGGCAGGGTTAAGAGCTACCCTCAACCTCTTCTGTTGAGTAAAGGGTAAATATCCTTTATTCATATTTATAGGGTATTTATATATAAATATCCTATAAGGGATAAAAATCCCTTTCTAGGATTTGTGTCAAAGCCTGAATTAGCATGATTTGGTTTTTAACTTTGGAATATCTGAAAAATCTTTGAATGAGGCCTTGGTTTCTCGCGAGAGGCAGTTCTTGAAGTGTCTCTCAACAAAAGATTCATTTTGCCATTTGGGAGCTGTGACTTCCTTCCGTCCTCAGGACTCTTATAAATAACTTTGTCTTCAAGAAGCCATGCTGGAGAAGTGTGGGAAAAGATTGATTTAAAGAGCTTTGCTGCTGCTTTTAGTGCCTTCTGAAACACCCAGGTAGGTCATAAATAGCCTATGTTGTCACTTCATACACAGAGTAGTTAAGTGAGAAAGTTGATGCATAAGTGAAGTGTTTCTTAATCACAAAAGTCTCATAAATGGATTGCCTCACTTCATTAGGTAATAATACAGCTAATATAAGGTGACTCATTCTCCATTTAATACTCTTTATTTGAGGTCCTGCTTGCTGTACCCCAGGTGGTCTGCAAAAAGTGACTGAACTCAGAATCTACTTTTTCCATCATGGTCTGGAGGTCCCAAATAGCACGCCTGGAGAAAGATGCTTTCCTGACTATCAGAGGCCTGAGACGTCCTAAGCTCTTACCTGACTGACTTCTAGAGAGAAATATGCCTTTTTAGGTCTTGTTTCACTGTTATGTGGTAGGTACATGATAAGCAATCATGGAGTTTTAAATATTCCATTGAAGTCGGAGTTGGGGAAATAATAATGCATTTTTTTGTCAGATACCACCGTTTTGCTTTCTGCAGCAATCATTCATGGAAGGGCTGTTGTAAAACCTTTCAAGGGACTGTTGGATCACAAGGGCTGAAAGTTCTACAGTTCAAGCTTCTAAATGTGATTACAACAAGCAGCTGAAACACTGAAATATTTCAAGAAGCAAGAGTTGATACATCCATATGTGATGCACTTCTTGGTTGAGTCTATGAATGTTGCAGAGGAGGCTTAGTGTAGGGGTAGATTTATATAATGATAAAGTGGCTCTGGGTTTTTTTTGTGTTTTTTTTTTTTTTTTTTTAAGAAGAGATTTGAGAGATGCAGTGTTTTTCTTAGTGTGAAAAGAAAGAAATTTAGGGGTGAACAGCAGGGCCTAAGGATGCTGGTTGAGGTAGATCGGGAGTGTCCAGGCTGGAATCTGTACTCCAATGCTGGTGTCTTCTAGTTGTCTAAGCTTGTTGGTGATATCTTCTAGATGGCTGAAAAATATTAGGAGTAAAGAATAATAAAATATTGTTGTGTAGTAACAAAACCTATATGAAGAAATATGTTCTCTAACAGTAATGAATGGTATTAGCTTTATGAGATGGGAGCTAAAGGCTGCCCCGACTTTTTCTGTTCATCTTGTGCAGGCTGTGGAGCCCAAATCTGGTAGCTGTGAACGGTGGTTGAGGTTGGACCATTGCAGGCTGCATGCTTTCCAGTGCCAGCAGGAGAGAGCTGCTCTAGCTGCAAAGAAAGAAGAGGGAACACTGGTTCTACTGCTGTAGTTTGAGTTCTGCCTTTAATAGTTCCTTTAATGTGTTGAAATAATTTTTTAAGGAAGGTGCAGGAAGCAGGAGTTCCAGTCTTGTCCTCCATTACTTAATCAAGCTGCTTAGGGCTTGGTGCTGACGGTCTGGAAAGCCTAACTAGCTGGAAGCTGGCAGTCTTCTGGCTCTAGCTCATGGCTATGGAGAGGCAGAAGCAGCCAGAGCATGGTTTATTTTTATTTGGGCTTTTTTTTTTTTTTTTTTGACTCAAGACAACTGGAAATGGTAGGTTTAGTAAGCAGCTGTTCTTCGGCATGTGTGGCGTTGTCTCAGAGCACACACCAAAGCTGGTGTGTTACAGGTGGGCCAGGCTTGGATCTGGTGGTGAGATGGAGAGTGCAATTCATAAATGCTGCAGACTGTGCAAGAGTTAGTGCTGCTGCTGGATAGAAGGTGAGCAGAACCCTCTGATTCACGCAGGTGTGGGCCCTGTTCTGGAACACAGAGCAGGGGCTCAGTTCAGTCTGGAAGCAGTCTTGCTCCTGAATAATCCTTACCCAACCTCAGTACTCAGGCAGGTAAACGGGTTCATATTGCACTCAAATCACGTGCCTGGGTTCTCCAGGAGCTTGGAGTATTGAGAAGAAAGCATTTCTTAAACAAGGAGGCTTAAAGACTAGTCCTGCAGGTTCTTTCTGCCTGCGGCCTCTGAAATTCGGTCTGTTTAGTCTCCCTCTTTCTTATCTTTCACAGAGGGGCTAGAGTTAACTTTGTTCTGTGACCTTCAGCAGTTTGTATCAATGCTGTATGGTCTGTGTGACCTCAGAGCTAACAGTTTAATTCACAATCACTTCTAGCACACAAGGTTGATCTTCCAGGAGGCCTGGATGAAGTATAGTGTCTCTCTATGGGAATATCCACAAGTGCTGAAAACAGAGGCTATTGCTAGATTTGAAAGCAACTGCTCTCGCTGTCCTTGACTGTTTGAGCAACGTTTACTGTGTGTGACAACAGCCAAGCACTTTCAGATTGGCAATTGAAAATATTTCTATGCTTATCAAACTTGTTTTAAAGCTGATGCCTATTTTAGAAGGAGAAAGCATCGTATTGTGAACGCCCAGTGATAGGGCTGAGTAATCTGCTCAAGGGGGGACGGGAGGAGTCTGATACAAATAGAATTGCCTACTAATAAAAGCATATTCTTCTTGTTCTGCTGCATGAGTAGCTTTTGCATATGAATACTCTTAGATGCAGCTGAATTCCTGGCTTTTTTCCTCTGTAGAGGTAGTAAACAGAAGCCCTCCGAATTCCAGGTTTAGGGAACCGTTTCTGGGCCGAGACAGTTGGCTACAATGGCAGAACTTTTCAAAGGAGATTGCTGCCTGCTAACAAAATCCATTATGATAATTTTAACCATTTCTTTACCTGTCTTAAAGGTACCTAAAAGTTACCTTTTAGGTATGTTAACTGTGAGCAGGGGAACACCCACACTTGCACCAGAGTATGGTCTTTCAAATGAAGCTCTGAGTTGATCAGTACACTCAAAACCTGTGGTCAGGGGTGCCCGTGTCTCTCAAAGCTATGAAGTACCCACCTCATCTTGGGATCCCTAGCCTCTGAACTTGTGGTTTGGAGGCAGCTCAGGGATGGCACCTTCGGTGTGTGAGAGTTGGGAAGGGATGTCAGATGCCTTGTATCGCCTACAAAGCGTGGTGCAGAAAGCTGTAACACAGGGTGTAACCAAGTGGTGCTGTAGTTTTTAAGCAAGTCAGAACAAGTTTTTGTGCCACCTGGATGTGTAGTGTGGGTAAGAGAGTACTTGGAAAGGAGTATAAGGTGCAGCAGCCTTTCTGAAGTTTCTTTAAAAGCTTCTTTGTGGTGGATCACAGTAATTTCTTTAGCATTACATCAAACACGTGGCAAGAGAGGTGCTGCTCTGCTGCGAAGGAATCCGCATCCTAAAAGAGCGGTGCGAGAGCATGAACTATAGATGGGAGCAGCTCTCCAGTGAAGAGTCTGGAAGTGCCTGAGTGGGAATAGCTGAGAGCATGGGGGGTAATACAAAGCAGTGCAGAGAGGTGGAGGTTCAGGGAGTGCTGGGGAGGTGTTTGGTTGGGAGATGTGGGTGTAGGGTGTGACTGGAGAGGCAGGAATGTGGTGGTTCTTGAGCAACTGTGGCAAAGCTGACCCTTCAAAGGTGAGATTGGCAGTGCTTGCTTTATGAACCAAGCTAAACTCATCAGACATGGAAAGCAGGGCTAAGCACCTGCTGCCCAGCTACTGAGTGAAATGGACAGCCCATACATTGTGATTCTGGGGCAAGAATGGGAAAGTAAGGAGCAGGTGTCCAGGTTGGCCACCTATTAATCAGAATTAGCAGAGGGGTGTTTCTGAAACTCCTGCATGAGATTAAGCTACAAAGAAGAGCATGTGTCAAACAGCTGAAAGTTCTTTCAAATGCAAATACAGAACATCTGCTTAATGAGATTTAGGCTCTCCAATTTTGAGGTCATCAGTGGTTTTAGCATTGCATTCCTGGAATTCAAGGATTTAGTTATTTATTTACTCTTTTGAAAAGACTGTTGGTCTGTATAGCCATGCACGCAGGAATCAGATCTTAAATGTGAAAAATTGCCACCTGTTCAGGGGACTGCTGGCTTCAAATCCAAGACTTTGGATAGATTTCTGCTTTGGAGGACAACAGAAAGATCAACGTGCTGTTTAACCGAAGGACTTGGCCAAATAAGGCCAAATGAGACTGCTATCATCTCTGTTTTCAGTTGACTACTTGTGTTTATCAGTGTTATACTGGAGTCCCTTGTGTGAAGCTTGCAGCTTTGGGTTGGTAGTGGAAGATAACAGGGTTTTTAGGGGGTGAGGTAGGGGGAACAGGCTGAGGAAAATGGGGGCTTCTAGGCATAGACGTGAATGACAAAGCATTGGTTTTACAACTGATCGTTTTCTGACTGCAAACTCTGAACAGCACGTAATCAAAGCGTGTCCAGTCGGTCTTAGTCAGTGCTGCTTGTGAGCAGTCGGGCCCTACCTCTGAACAGTGATGTGATGTCTGCTTCCTACATCCTGAAGGGTCTCACCTTGGGCTAGCTTCTCTGTGCAACATCAGGCTTCCTGCTGCTACAGTATCGAGCCCTAATTAAGTTGAGTTGAACTTTTTTTTTTTTCCAAATCTGGTTGACTGTCTGGTTGTATTACACGTAAGGGATGCAGTGGGATACATAATGACCACTGTGGCTGAGGTTCCCCTTCTGCCAGATAGCCAAGGGAGCTTGGGAGAAATCTCTGCTGCTTCTGATAAGGCTTGTTATGGCTCCTGGGTTAGCTACAGGAGATAGCTGGGAACTTGGCTCTCGAGCTGTTACAGATAACAGCGTAACAGATAGTAAAGCATCTGCCACCAGAGAACCTCTCTAATGCAGTGCTGTTTTGCAGCAGTTATGTCAGAGCTTAAAGTGATGGTGAACTTCCAGTGGAAACAGGCTGAAATATTCTTCAGTTGCGTTTCGATTGCATCTTCCAGTGCTGAACAGGTTGGACACTGTGGCCAAGCAGGAAGCAGACCTTTCAGGTCCTTCCACTTTCTAGCCTTTTAAAAGTCCTCAGGGAGTCAGCCCATACCTGTGGGCTGGAGACTTACTCCACAGGAGTGATTTATTACTTTCAGTGTTGTCCATAGAGTAGCTTGCATCAG
This sequence comes from Scolopax mira, assembly GCA_004320125.1. NCBI lineage: Eukaryota > Metazoa > Chordata > Aves > Charadriiformes > Scolopacidae > Scolopax > Scolopax mira. The sequence continues at coordinate 92,912 of BJBW01006367.1, read as the reverse complement.
AGGAAAATCTTCTGGGTGTTTCTAGCTTCCAGGGAACTAGGAGATCCCGATGTATAGTGCTTGGCTCCAGCAGAAGTAGGTGAACAGCTCTTTTCCTCTGCCTGCCCTGGCTGTCCATCTGTTAAGCCATACAAAGCACTTCTCCCCAAGCAACTTTGCTCCCCTGACTGCCTCAAGGCTTGAAAAATTATTTAAGTGCTTGTAAGAAATTACTTGACTGGCTTTACACAAGCTTCAATGCATATAAACACAATCTCTATGGCTTCTTGGCTATAAAGCCTTCAGTTCAGGGAAAACAGTTAGTAAAATATCAGAAGCTTTTTCTATGTAAACTAACTGTGTCAGTTTAGCACTAAATTTAACTTTCTCTTTTTCCAGTCAGGTCAATTCAGTGAAGATATGATTCCTACTGTGGGCTTCAACATGAGAAAAGTTACGAAGGGTAATGTTACAATAAAGGTACGTTCCCATTGTTGACTGCCTCTTTTTATACCCATGCAAGGTTATCTCCAGCTTCTAGTTTAAAATACTTGTTTGCTCTGTTTTGCTTCCACCTTTGAGACAAATATAGGATACTGAAGAGGCTCAGCTAAATCTGTCAAATAGCTTAAGAATACAGTTAACTTTTATTTATGGGATTTCTTAAATAAGAATCTGTGTGTGATTGCCAGGTTCAGGGACTAGTTAAGGCAATGTTGTGATAGTGCTGTCTGGCTTTAATCTGAATTAATTTTCACATATTTAGGACCCAGAGGTCCTTGTCTTCTGCTCATCAGTATTGCTTAAGGGCAGGATTACATCAAAAGCAGAGATTTAAGTCAATATGCTTTGGTGTATTTTCTTGTATACCACAGTGTGTAAGCTCAGTGCACAGATGTGCTTTTGCATCTGGTGTGAGGTGCATCTGGCAGTTGTACAAGAAATTATTTCTCTTCTAATATGTGAGAGGTCCTGCAGCTGGTCTAAGGAGAAAGGAAAAACTGTGTTTTGATTTCTCATCTTATCTTTGCGTGACGTGTTTAAACATAGTGCATGGCTAAATTGTCTTTTTCCCCTTGCCTTAAGATTTGGGATATAGGAGGGCAACCACGATTCCGAAGCATGTGGGAGCGATATTGCAGAGGAGTTAATGCTATTGTGTAAGTGTCGTCTTTCTTCAGCTGGTACTTGACTTCAGATTTGCTTCTCTTGTGTGCGTAGCCTTTCTAACAGTGCATGCTTGGCTTGGCAGTACTTGTTTTAATTTTGAAACTATACTCCAACCATATTGACCTTTTTTTGCCCTTAAGTTCAGGGCTCAAGATGGGTTATTTTCTTATCAGTGTCTGATCTGGAGTGCTAACTACTGCCTGAACTGGGTGGTGGTGCTGCCTGAGAGAATCTTTCATCTACTCTGTTCTTAGAGATTATTTTTTTAAAAAGAGCCAGATTCTTTGCTCAGAAGACCTAGCTTTGTTGAAAGCCTTGTTGAATGTGCTCAAAACTGACACTGTAAAGGAAACACTGCTGTTTCTGAAGTAGTTCAGTCTCACTGACCTAACCTTAAATTCTCTTCAAAGCTACATGGTAGATGCTGCAGATCGTGAAAAAATAGAAGCCTCTCGAAATGAGCTGCACAATCTTCTAGATAAGCCACAGTTACAAGGAATCCCTGTAAGTATTTTTTGCCTTATAAGTATTACTTATAAGTAATACTGCCTTACACAGCACTAAACTTGCTTGAGGACTGCACATAACTCTACCAACTCTGAAGTCTGTCTTACACTTGACTTAAGAGCTCAAGGCCTAACCTTACTGATGGGTGTAACACGAGCAACACCTGACCCTAGTGTCTTAAATCAAATGGTTGATGCCAGTCAGTCCTTCAGTGATCTTATTCTTGTCCAGTGCCCAACAAATAAAATGGAAATTAAATTAGAACAGCAGTTTAGAGTATTCCACAGTATGAGTTTGTGCTCTCATCTGCTCTAGCACAGGTTAACCAGAGGTAGTACATAAATACAGAGCAAGTTTGGGGAATTTCAGCTGAAAATCTGCTGGGATTGTTCTCAGTTTATCAGCTGCTGTGTTCCCATGCTTGCTTTTTGCACATAACAGTTTATTTGTACCCCTCTGTACCTGTGACTAGATCAGTCTTCCTTCTTGATCTGTTTTAATAGTGAATGTTTTATTCTGTTAGATTTACCAGCCTCGTGCAGACTGTTTGTCAGACTCCTCTGAAGTTTGCGGGTTTGTGGTGTGGTTGTGTTTTTCTGGGTGCTTTTTCTTTCCTAAAAAGTCAAAGGTGCACTGTTTCCTTCTGCTCTGGATTTCAGGTTCTAGTACTTGGAAATAAGAGAGACCTACCTAATGCTTTGGATGAGAAACAGCTAATTGAAAAGATGTAAGTCCAACCCTTCCTAAGAAAAGCTACCTGAACTTAATAAATGAATTCATGTACATGGGGTTGTGGGAGCAAGCAGCTTGCATTTGTAAGGAGAAAACCCAGCAACAGGAGGTGGCTGAAACATTGTACAGAAACACGTTGTGTGGAGAAGATGAAGGAGAAGAGTTCAGATTCTCAGTCCTTGTTATAAGTGAAGCGTATGTTAAAATGTTCTCTCTTTCACAGGAACCTTGCTGCTATTCAGGACAGAGAAATCTGCTGCTACTCAATTTCTTGCAAAGAGAAAGATAATATAGGTAACTATTAACCTAAAATGCTAAGAGTTTTGAAGAGCTGTCAGAGGATGGATTGGGGGACTGTAAGTTGTTAAGCACAAGCTTCCTGGCTTCAGGAAACTGCTAACAAATCAGAGAACAGCGTGTAAGTGCACTGGTTAAATTTGGTATAACTCCTGATGGCAGTGAGGCAGCTTGACTGGTATTGAAATTGTTGAAGTTGCAGTTATTGAAACATATGTCAGTCTCCTGTGAAACCTGCTGCCTTTAGTTAATTTGCTGCAGAGAGCTGAGTAGTCTCACTTTCAGCTTGGTCTGAATGATTTCATCCTTCTACCCGGTGCTCTCGACTCAGCTCACTCCATGAAGTGAACAAGTACTTGCAGCAACTTTTTCTTCAACAGGAAAAATTTTATTCCCTTGAAATAACCGTCTTTCCGTGCTCGCTTATCGAAGTGGTTCATGTTTACCTGCCAATGGCCTATCATTAGTCACTATTCCATGCAGCCAAACAGTAACATTTTTCTGATGCTGACATCAATTGCTGTAGGATTTGTGGAGTTCAGAGGCAGAAACCATGGTGCTGTGTAATACCAAGCACCTGACAGCAGTGGGTAAACTGAGTAATCCCAACTGAATGGAAACACACCACTTAATGCCACTTGCCATCCTTCTCCTCGTGCCCTCTCGGGGCTGCCATGAGGTTAATACTGGTTCCTTGGTGGGCTCCCATGAGGTTACTCATGAGGGAAACTTTAGGCTGATGGTCACAGGAAGAGACTATAGAGGGTGCCAACAGCTGTTATCTATGAAGGACCTGACTTTTTTCCAGGAAGAATGAACAGCATGTGCAGCTCTTCTGGCTGCTTCTCCTGGCTGGAAGCCACTTCCTTCCTTAAGAGACCCTCTTTCAATCTTGATGCCTTGTGCTGTAGGGCTAAACTAACTTTGCTCTCATCAGGTGAGGGGAGGCAGACAAAGCAGTGTTGATTGATTTAAAACTGACTATGTGAGCCACACCAAAGTATCAGATTCAAGGAAGCCTTTTTCCTAGAGGTGTAGTTGACTGAGGAACCAAGACATCTGGGGCAGTTAGTTAAAGGGTGCTGGGCAGTTACAGGACCAAAGCCCAGACAGCAAACGTGTCAAATCATTCTGTTGATCTGTCCTGGACCACCCTCTAGAGGAGGGCTGGATATTCCTGTTGTGTATTTGAGGACACTGGTGTACTAAAGCAATGGTGGTTACACAAATACAGATGGGCACCTGAATACACACCTTCTCTTCTCTCTCCAGATATCACGCTTCAGTGGCTTATTCAGCATTCAAAATCTAGAAGAAGCTGAAGTCTTCCTGGAATCTCCAGTACCAGTTGGCCATAATCTCTCAATTGTCCACTTCCCTCCATAAATGAGATATTACCCAAAAATCCTGTATCAAGAATCTGCCTTTTCACGGTTCATTTATCATGTGCACTGCTGAAGACTTGTATTCCTATTCTGTCACAAAACAACTAGAGTTGTCATGATAAAGTCAGCACAAATATTTATTTTACAACCATTATGGTGGGAGGGTTGGGGGGGGGGGGCTTTTTAAAAAGAAAAAAAAAAATCTCTCTACCATGTTAACTCTGATGGTACACTCTGTTCTGGTTTTTCAGGGCCAGGTTTTTATATGATTTTCAGCAAGTGTTTTATTTCTAGTGTTTAGTGGCTTGAAGATGCTGATGCTTGACAGCATTAAGATTCTGTAAGATGCCACATACAGTAGTTAGAAAACATTTAAGCGTGAGTTGTGGGATACTGATTTATCTCACACATGCATGTGATGACGTGTGTATGTAAGCAGAGGAATGGGAGCTGTTTGCAGAGGGGAGCACAAGGCATAGATCAGCATCACTAATCTACAGCTGAGATCTTATCCTGTCACTTGAAAAAGAAAAATCTCATGATGAATTAGGGAAGAGTCAACCGTTTAAAAATCATTTTGTTGCTTCTGTTTAACATTTGTGTGGGGGATGGGAATGGACTGTTCTGTCAAGCTTTCAAAAATTTGGAGTATTCCAGCATGAAAACAAATTGCTAGGAACATCAGACTTTGTTCAAATACATTTTTCTATCTCCAGATACTAGTGGTCTCTATCCGAAACCAGAACACGCATTCTGAGCAGCTGCATGACACTTAAATTACTGATGTTTTTGTATCCAGTCAGTCGTTGACCTTCAGCACAATATCTGTGTAATTGTCTGGTGTCTCTCCTGCTCATGGAATGGCTGGGCACAGTGTCACCTGGTGCTATGGGATATCTAGGCTATTGTGACAACTCTAGACCTGCCTGCTTTCTTGATGTAACCATGTGCAAAGTCTGTAAGCTGCGAGATGAAATGTTCTACTGTGTCAAAGCACAAAAGAGCCAATGAATTGATCCTGTTTCTTGACTAGTTCCTGCAGCTTGGGGAAGTATGTATAAACTAAAGATTGTAATGTTTGTTGTGGTTTTTTTTTTTTTTTTGGTAGCTTTACTTTCTCAATGACCGGTATATTTAAAGGGACAGACTCTTGTTAAGACTGGTTTGTTCATACAGTACTGTCAGTGTAGCTTATAAGTGTATGCAAATACATGGTACACCTGCTCGTGTTGCCTCACACCGTGTGTGATTCTTCACCCAAATGTAGTTTGCATTACGTGGGAGTCTTTGGTTGGAAACGCCGTTTAGTCCGTACCTGTTATGACGAGCCAGTTTTAATTTGGACTGTCATGGCCTTACTGTTCCCTACCAACTCTGGCACTGTTGCACAGACACTACATGCTGCCTGCAGTCGGTCTGAACTTGCATTTTTAACTTTGTTTTGTTCCCCTTTCAGTTTTCTGAAGCATGATTTCAATTAATTCATACTCTGGTGCTGTAGAGGAGAGGGTATATTAACTTGCTGCTGTAGTCCCTAGTTCACCAGGAACTGCTACAGTTACTTTTATTTAGCAAACTTGCTTGTGCCTAAAATAAGGAAACTAAACTAGAATGTGTGAAATCTTCGTGGGGGACCAGGTCACTGTTTAGTTAACTGGCCTATAGCTAAACTTGATGTGTTTGGTGTTTATATACTTCACTGCTTTCAGCATTTATGGCATCCAAACACTACCAATTGTTAACCTGTGCATTACTCTCTGCATGTGAACAACTTATACAATTACTGAACTTTGTAAATACGTGAATTTTTTTATTTAGGTGGATGCATATGTTGGTTTACTGCTCTCCAGCTTTATTCAATAAACTTATGTTTTGAGGGTTGTATTGACACTTAACTGACTGATTTGAGTTGATGTGGCTTTAACTCATGGCAATACATTATGGGGTGTCTCTCCCACAAGATTAGCGTGGGGGAAGAAGGCTCGGTAAATGCCTGAGCTTTTGTATGTTCTGTGGTTCAACCATTCAAGTGAAATGTGTATAAAACTACCTTTCAGGCCTGGGCCTTTCTCAGCTTCCATGGGAGTGACTGGCTAAGCTTGCTCTGCAGACCTCAGTGCTTTATTATGTGTATGAAAAGCACTAATTAGTCAGCTGGAGTGTCTTAAGTAGGGGCAGCCTCCTGGAGGTCTGTTTTCAGGAGAAAAAATGCATGTGTCTACAACCTCGTTTCTTGTCATGGAGCCTAGAGTAAAACCTCAGCTTTTCTAGCACAAGTGTCAGATGTAGCAGTGCCTGATCACTTACTGCCAATTAAAGCATAAAGACTCTTATCTCATTGGAAAGTGAAGCTTTTGTCGACTGAGGTCTTGAACAAAATCTTTGTCGTGGTTTTAATCTGAAGTTACTCTGACTGTTCTTCTCCAGTGCTTTGGTGCATTAATTTTTCTGATTAACTTGTAGGACCATATGTCAACATCTTCCAATTAATGGTAACAAATTGTCTCCTATTCACAGTCTGCCTGTGTCTAAGCTTTCAAGCTCACTGAGCTGTAACAGGATGGTTTTTAGGCCTGAGTACTGGTCAGTTCACATCTTTCATGTGTAACTGGGCTGGTGGGAAGGGCTCGTGAAGTGTGGAGTAAAAGCTCACATGTGTATTTCTTCAGCTGATGGGGTTTCCTGGGTGCAGAACGAGCTCCCTGGAGTTCACCTTCAAAGCAAAATCTAAAAACAGTACTAATACAGGAAGACTTGTCACCTGTGTTGGTCTGATTCCAGTACTAATTGCTTAAATCAGCTGTGGTGGGAACTTGGCCAGCAGCTGTTTGCTTTATGTGGAGTTTCAGTAATAGTTTCTACTTCTAAATGTAAATAGCAGGGGGGGGGGCAGGGCGGGGGGGCACAGTCTGCATGCTCTAAACAATGTATTTGCATTACTTCACAAAATGACCTGGCTGAGGGCTTCAGAGCTATTCTTGTATGGTTCTTCCAGGTGCCTTTAGTTACGTGGCAGAAATGCAGACCTTGGAGAGGATGTTGGAACCCAGGGCAGAGAGTGACACCTTTTCTGGTTAAGGCTTGATTAACTTGGAAAGGGAAGGGAAATGCAGTGTTTCCAGAGAGGTGGGGCTGTTCTCACCACCTTTCAGCCTTGGACTGAAAAAACTCCTCCCTCCTTTGGTACAGTTAAATCCAAGGTTAAACCTTTTCTGTCCTGATAAAGGTGTGGAGCCTCAGATGGGCATTAACAGTATTCTCTGCTGGGCTTGGATGCTGTAGATGTGTTTTGCTCCTAGAAATCTATTATGCTAATCTAATCTCTTGTGATGATGACTTGTCTCTGTAGTGAGGCTGGACAGTAAAAAGAGACTGATTAAATCGCCTATTCTCTTAACCAGTTGCTTTTGGGGCTGCATTTTAGTAATGTAAATGATTGTACTTAAACATCAGTAGTGCTGAAACTCTCTTCTGATGTATCTGCAGTAGGTCTTTGCCTTCAGCATATTAAGAAAAGGCAAATACTGAGCCTTAGAGAACTCTGGGTCAGGAATATGTGTGTGAGTGAGACACCTTGATGACCTCATGATGTGTTGCTGCTTTGTGTGGTGTCCCAATGGCTTTGAAATAGCTGTCAACTAATCCTTGTTGGTTTTGTTCAGTAGGAACGATAGCTCTTACTGCTTGCAGAGACTAGACTGGGAAGAAATGTTTTGTGTGTGAGGCCACAGCAGTGTAGAGGTTTTCCTCGGAGTGTTAATGTCCTATCGATGTTAGTGTGGAGAGTAGTTTTTAAGTGCAATTACAGTGCAGTGTAATTATCATCATCACCCCGAGTACAGCCGAGTGTCTCAGCAGTTGCACAGAGAGCTCTGTCCTGCCACTTGGCAACGTGAAAAATCCACAAATGTGGAGCTCTTCCATGATCTGTGGAACTAATAATCTAGTTTCTTATGGATTTGTGTTTTTTATTTGCATCTTTATGAAAACAGCTTGGAAAAATGGTCCTTTTTGGATGCTGATATATAAAACTGCATGATCTTCACTTTCTGGTAGAAGAAAAGAGGCCAAAGAAAATTCCTTAAACAATCTCACTGGTTAAATTAATACAGGAATGTTCTGCAGGGATCTATAATAACTTGAAGTATGACTTAGCTGGATTAACAAGGTTTTTAACTTTTCTACGGTTTAATTGTATAGCTTACTGTGCTGTGCAACAGCATGTCCTGAGTTTGCTGAGTGTGAAGGAGAAGCGCTTGCCCCCAGTCGCACGCCCCAGCGCTGCTCCCTGCTGGCTTGCTTCAGCTCTGGCCCCGACTCTGGGAATTCTAAAAAAGGGGTAAATCCTGTCCATTCCCGATTTTCACGAGCTGCAAATTAATGAATTTTGGTAAAGGAGAAACAACGTGTGAGTGTCTGAGCTGGGCGTGTGCTCCAGGACTTCTATTCCCAACGTGTGAGTGTGGAATGACTTGTCTCCCTGGATCATAAACCCTCCATGGGTGGGCTGTTGCTCGAGGACTACAGGTGCTGAACGTTACACTATGCCTTGGTGAAACATCAGGGTTTGCTTTAGATACCACTTATAAGACAGAATGGCACTCAAAGAGGGGCGATGCACATACTCTTTTACTGGAGAAATCAAATATTTGGTGTTTTTATTTCCGTTGCGGTAGAAGGCGGGTAAGTAGACCTTTGTGCCAGGATTAGTGCCTTTTAATTACAACATGACAAGTTTTTTATTGTGTTAAAGGCAGCATCTCTCATTGTGATCGTTTTGAAGTGCTTCAATAAAAGTGTTGAAAACCATTCTTTCGCATGTTCATCTGTAGTCGTGCAGCCACTTCTGTTAGCGTTAGAAATACATGAGGTGCCCTCACTGCCACATTGTGGGAGGCATTGTCATGCTTGAGCTAAACTAAACACATCCAAGTCAAAATGTAAGGCTTTAGCTCACCTGTGAGAGGAGCAAACTCCTTGAGGCAGTCTTTTAGCAAGGAAGAGTCCGTCATTGAGTGGTGTTGCCTGGTTGAGCTTGGTGTGTGCTGTGTGTTGGGAGAGGGTTTCCGTGGAAACTGCAGGAGTATTCACTGTGGAACTTCACCCCGAGAGAGGGGCTGTGAGCCTTCTGCTCGGTGGGGGGCAACTTTCAGGGTAGTTGGTCTGAGTCTCTATTAAAATTCTTATTATGGCTTTGCTTTACATGCTGAAAGCACTTACTGGTCTAATTTGTATTTCTCTGAAAAGGCAAATCAGGAAGAAGTTCATGAACCATATTATTCACAAACAAAGCAAATATGTGTGTAGAGAAAGAAAAAGCTGTTGTGATGTATGAAATTTAAAGCTAAACTTGATTTGCGCGAGAGTCTGAGTGAGTTAAACTGGTAAGTTGCCTCTGTAACTGTTATCTCAGGATGTGTGAAGATATTTCAGCCTTTTCAACAAAGAGGAATTTCCCTCATTTTTTACAGTCAATAAATGAATCCCCTTCTTGGTGTGAATAACGTTTCTGGTGCATAAAGGGAAAAACATTAAAAAGACATGTGAATTCCACAGATTGAGGCAAGGAACTGAAAGAGCAACTCCAGGCTGCTCTGTTTGAATTGTGACTTTATTTTTAAATTTATTTTTTGTACTGTTTCTGTTGCAATGAATGTAAAACAAAGGACAAGATCAGACTTCTGAAATAGAATATATAAAATAGAGGCTGAAGACAAATCGTTAATGCCTGGTTGTCTACTTGTGATAACAGTCTTTAAATACTTTTCCCTGCCTTACATTGGGATTTTTCTTATAACTTGTTGATTTCTTGCTAAAAGGATGCAGTGAGCAGCAGTCTTTGGTTCAGTGATAAAGCAGTCGTGTTGCAACTGCAGGTACCCATGCTGAGAAGTTTTTGGGGTAGCTCAGAGATGTGTGTCTCCTCTTTATCTCCACCAGCCATAGTTTCTTTATTGACTTTTCTGTTCTTTTGGATGTCTTTGAAGGGTTTGGGTTTTGAAAGTACTGCCTGACTCCTATTTCCACTGTCTTATCTACTGTTTGCAAGCGGTGTTTGTCGGCTTTTGCTATTTATGCTGCTTTCTGAAAACTCCACCTGCCTTGAAGCTTCTTCTTTGCTTGCTCTATGGTGGGTCACTGTGTGCTGGCCACTGCTGTTGTTGTACCTCTTGCTCCATTTTCCATCTCGTCGTGTGAGTGGGCCCTGCCGTTGTGTGAAGGGAAGCCCTGTCTCCATCTCCACCGCCCAAAAGCAGGGCCCATGGCCCCCTCCTCCTCACACCAGAGGCTCTCCTCAGGAGGAAGGCTGCTCATGGCTGCACAGAGGACTGCTCCTCAGGTCACAGCCAGGGCCTCCTGACGCCCTCTGTGAGGTAAGCTGGCCTTGGGAGACGCTTACGATCACAAACTTTACTTGAATCGTTGCGGTTTGTCTCTTTTTTTCCTAAAAAAAATCCACCTATTTCTCAGCCTTCGCTTCACCCCCGCGGGCGGTGCGGCGCCCCGCCGGGAGAAGGCGCTCTCGTTCCCCTCTTCTTCTGAGGGACCGGTCCCGGGCGGGGGCCGATCCCGCCTCACGCCCGCCCCTCCCGTCCTCGGGCCGTGCCACGACAGCCCCGCGGCCCCGCCCTTCCAGGCTCGTAGGGCTCGACCCTTGAGTGACGTCGCTCCGCGCCCTATCAGCGGAAGCCGGTCCCGCCTCCGCATCCTCTCGGCCAATAGGAGCGGGGCGAGGGCGGACCCCCAATCGGTGTTTCTCTTCCGCTGTTAAAGGAGACGAGTCGCGGAGGCTGCGGAGCGGGCGGGGGGAGCGGGCGGCCCCTTTAAACTATGCGCGCGGCGCGCGGGCCACCATGCAATGGCGGTCGCTGGTGCTGGGGCTGCTGCTGCTGAGGCTGGGGCTGCAGGCGCTGCTGGCCGTGCTGCCCGTCCTGGCCCCTGGTCTCTGCCTGCGCCGCCGCTTCCCCTTCCCCTTTCCGCCGCCGCCCGCCGCGCTCGGCCCGCCAGCCTCCGGCGGCTCCTCGCACTGGGGCTCGCTGCTGCGGCGGAGCGGCGGCGGCGGTGGCGGGGCGGTGGGGGGGGACGAGTACGAGCGGCGGTACAGCGGCGCCTTCCCGCCGCAGCTGCGGGCACGGCTGCGGGACGCCGCCCGCGGCATGTTCGTCTTCGGCTACGACAGCTACATGCGGCACGCCTTCCCGCTGGACGAGCTCGACCCCCTCCACTGCCGCGGCCGCGGCCCTGACCACGACCCGTCAGTAGCGGGGCTGGGGGGAACGGCGGGGTTGCGGGGGGGAGGCCAGGCCCGGTGGCGGCGGGGCCTGACTCTCGGCTCTTCTCTTCCAGCACCAACCTCAACATCAACGACGTCCTGGGAAACTACTCGCTGACGCTGATCGATGCGCTGGACACCCTGGCGGTGAGTCCTGAGGGGGGGGAAGGTTGAGGGGCACCCCCAGTGCCGGCCGTGGTCCTGAGGAGCTCGGCACCCCTCAGCTGAGCTTCACTTCTTCCTCTGAGGAAGACTTTGGCCCGTCCGGCTGCTGTGTCTGTGCTTCCTGGTACCGGGGGGCCCAAAGTGAATCAAGGAGGGCAGCTCAGGAGGTTCCTGCCGACAGCTGAAACAAACAAACTGGGTTTTGTGGTTTAGGTTAAAGATACATTCACGTAGCGAGGATGTGAGGGGTCTGAAACCAAACACAGAGGCTGCGCCTCGAGCGCTGTGTCCGGTTTTGGGCCCCTCACAACAAGAAGGATGTTGAGGGGCTGGAGCAGGTCCAGAGAAAGGTAATGGAGCTGGTGAGGGGTCTGTGAGGAGAGGCTGAGGGAGCTGGGGGTGTTCAGCCTGGAGCAAAGGAGGCTGAGGGGAGACCTTCTTGCTCTCTCCAACTCCCTGAAAGGAGGGTGTAGCCGGGGGAGGT
>BJBW01006367.1:64603-77449 GCA_004320125.1 Scolopax mira | reverse complement strand
TATAAAATGATGAATTTCAGGGATTGTTCAGGAAAGCTTTTTGACCAAGCTGTGATATGCTGCCTTTCTAACTATATGCATGTTGTGCACTACATATTGCAAAAATGAATACAAAAGCTTTACAATAAACATCATAGTGCAGGTGAGAGCAGGGCTGTATGAGGTGTACCTTGCTTGGGTGCTGTGAGTGCTCTCTCTACTTGCTTCCCAGGTCAATCTGAAGAAGGGGGTACCTCCAGACAGCAATAATGAAACTTGCACTGCAGGAGCTGGTTCCTTGCTGGTGGAGTTTGGCATCCTCAGCAGGCTGCTCGGCGATTCCACCTTTGAATGGGTGGCCAGGAGAGCTGTGAAAGCCCTCTGGAGTCTCCGGAGCAATAACACCGGACTACTTGGTAATCTGCTCCCAGGTGGTGCTGGGTTCACTAGCTCGGTGGCTTTCCCTGCCTCGGTCTGCTGTAGCTGAATGCCATTGTGCTACAGGTTTCTTTTGTGTATCATAAACTTTTGTCAATAGTAAACTGAAATCGTGCTCCGCTTGTGTTGGCCAAATGACACTTTGTAACTTTGTAAGAAAAACGGAGTATCTGAATAACTCTTTAGGGCTCAAGTTTCCAAAGACAATTTTTTCATGAAACTGGGAAATGAAACTAAAGTTCTTGAATTTGTAGCCCTATTAGTATAATTTCGATAGACAGATAACTGAAGTTCTTAAAATAACTGTGTGTGTGCTTGTGCCTTGAATGAGTGCACTGTAACATTTTATTTGGCTAGTAATCTTTGGTTCTTCCTCCTTAAGACTTTTTGAAGATGTAGCATTTCTAACTTCTGGTTCTTGCTTATTTTTTCTTTGATGTACTTGGCAACTTTAGACTAAACTTCTTGTCTGTTCTGAAAGGAAATGTTGTGAATATTCAAACTGGCCATTGGGTTGGAAAGCAGAGTGGCTTGGGAGCAGGGTCAGATTCGTTCTACGAATACCTGCTGAAATCTTACATCCTCTTTGGAGAAAAAGAAGACTTGGAGATGTTCAATGATGCTTATCGGAACATTCAGAACCACTTAAGAAGAGGGTATGTTATTTGATGCTTGAGTTATTTGAGTACTCCAGCAAGATACAAGAGATTGTATAGTGTTTTGTGTCACGGTTGAAGAAATAAATGTTCTCTTTTTTTCTTTAAATCCAAAATCTTACTTCCATGGTAGTCACCACGGCAATAAATTTTAATGTTCCCTTCACCACTTAATCAACTGAACAGCATTTTTGCTGCAAAGAAACTAAACTGGCTGTAGAACTGAAAAGGAAATGTATTAAATTGGTTAGTTTAGTACTTCTTAAGGCCTGATCTTACCTGGTGTGACTTATGTCACAGAATCTCTGCCAAAAACTTAAGGATTTGATATGCATGCCTTGATGAATTAATTTGTCTGAGAATCCCGACTGAGATTTTGGTTCTTTTCAAAATGGTTTTGTTACACAAATCCGTGGCTCGTTCTCTTTGCTGGTGTCAGAGGTGTGAAATGAAACATGCAGTGCATTCTTTTAAAATAATGAATACTTACATGTGCTTATTGTTACTTGGCAGAAGAGAAGCTTGCAATGAAGGGGAAGGTGACCCTCCTCTGTACGTGAATGTGAACATGTTCACAGGACAGATGATGAACACGTGGATCGACTCTTTGCAAGCCTTTTTTCCTGGCCTGCAGGTGAGCTTCTGTTCTGCTACAGATCAAATGAGACAGCAGGGGGGTGTCGAGAGGCTCATTCCAATCCTGGGCCGTGAATGAGTCTGAGCATCTCTTTTGAGATGAGCTTCAACCCATGGGTTCAATCTGGCCACTCTGATAAGAGAATCTTAGGGCAGTTCAGCGTCTCCATCAGCATAATGGTGTTGGAGAGCCTGGCCTGCTCTGTGCTGGATTTGACATACTTTTAGCTTTTTCTCCTTTAACCTCAGCATTTGTATACCGTGCTGAGGATGAGCTCTGCTGAAACTTCTAGTGTGAAGGAATTAATACATTAGCTTTTTTTGGGGGGGTGGGTGAGTTATATTTTTGTCTCCCCTTATGAGGGGAGTGTTTTATTATACGGCACGCTCTGATAGAGAGCTGAAAGCAATTTTCTGGCTTGCAGTATGTCACGGGTGTGTTTATGGCTGTTGTTATGCCGTAGGTATTGATAGGAGATGTGGAAGATGCTATTTGTCTCCATGCTTTTTATTATGCCATATGGAAACGATACGGAGCTCTCCCAGAAAGATACAACTGGCAATTGCAAGCGCCGGATGTTCCCTTTTATCCGCTGAGGCCAGAGTTAGTGGAATCCACATATCTTCTTTATCAGGTACTTGACTTTTCTGAGCTTACAGCTCATATTTCGGCAAAAACGGTTCCGTTCAGAAAGTCATTTTTCCTACCCTCTGAGCTGCTAAAATGTGGTGCCTCTGGATCTGCCTGTTCTTATACAAAGGTCTCTGTTTGGGCACTACATTGTAATGCAACGTAGTTGCTGTGTTGTTTGCTTAAAAAAAATAGCCTTTTTTATAAGACAGACAAAAGTGAGACTAAACAACCTTTTCAAAAAATAGCTGACACATTTTTACAAGGTAGAGACTTGTGACTTCTTAATAGAAATTGCTGAAGTAAATGTAATAGCTTTCCTTGCTATATTGTCTGTGCACAGTCTCCATCTGGCAGAAGATACAGTAAATGAAAATAACTTTCTGACTGCAAGAAAGCTATCAAAGAGTTTGAATTTACTGCAAGTTTTATTAGGATTTGCACTAAAGCAAATGCGAGAGGCTTGCACAGAGTAATCTAAACCGTGTTCCTATAAAGATCAGTTTACTGTAGTACACAAGAATCTGATACTACTCAGGCCTTTGTTCTAAGTGTTATTTTTACAAGATTTCAAAATCGCTGACTCTAACTCTTGTCTGTCTTCCTTATTTAGGCCACAAAGAACCCATTTTACCTTCATGTGGGAATGGATATTCTGCAGAGTTTGGAAAAATATACAAAAGCAAAGTCAGTTTTCAATCTTCTTTGTCTTCTCTCACTGCTGTGTACATGTATCTGATTCTATAAATATTATATAGACTCCAATCACCAAATGTAGGTAAACCAGAAAGCCACAAGTGATAATTTATTTATTGAGCAATTACTTCTTTCTCATCTGAAAATGAAATTATAGTCCAGTGATAGCTTTATGCCTCCAGAATTTTCTAGCTAGTTTTCAAAACACATTGTTGATGACCAGTTGCTAAAAATTCGTAAAATTACTAGCGTTTTTTTTTTTTCCTATGGAACCTGCAAGAATATTTCTGGTCTCATGGTGTTTAAGTAAAGTGGAGGGATGGGCTCTGAGATTGATCAGCAACGGCATCTGCTTTCATCTCAAGGCAGTAAAAGTGAATCCTGACTGTAATGCTGAGTATCTGAACTTCTTGCATTACTCGGAGGGAAGGCAGTGAATTTTTATTCAGCTGTTGGCAATGACCAATGGTCAGTGATTACAGCCCATCAGAATGGCAGAAGCCAGTAATCAGTGCTTAAGACTTGTTTCATTTTAGCTTCACCCCTAATGACAACTGGAATGGGCTGAAGGTAAGGAGTACCCAGGGAGCGCTTCAAGATCAGAATGTGTAGGAACTAACCCCAAACTAATCTTACCTCTTGCAGGTGTGGTTATGCCACGTTGCACCACGTCGTAGAGAAGACAAAGGAAGATCGAATGGAGAGCTTTTTCCTCAGTGAAACTTGTAAATATTTGTACCTGGTATGTACCTGTTCTTCATTTCAGATACACTCTCTCGCTCGCACTGTGCGCAAACGCGGCACAACAAGGAGGCAGGATCCTGTTAATAACTGTGCTGTGCTTGGGGGAAGAGAGCAATTTAGGTATTGGAAAATGTGCTGCTTTTCTTTCTTTGATTCTTCCCTAATCTTGGAGGTTTGGGAAGCTGCTGGCTGGAGAGCTGGCAGCTCTTTTTTGGGGGAGCTGGAAAGGAGAGGAAGCAAGTCTGAGGCTACGGCTCAGCTCTGAGCTAAGTTACTGCTTGTAGCCATTTTGCCTGCCTTTCAGCAGCCTCCAATTTCTCCCCATCAGGCTTTGGCACTCACAGGAGAAAGCATTTGAGCCAACACTGCTTAAGCTACTGCTCTCCATCTCCTTTAGTGTAGAAAAACAAATAAATCTGTGGCTGAATGGAAACAGTGGATGCCAGGCTAGAAATGTCTGTGCAGTGCAGCTTAGAAAAATAAGGGCAGTTTGTGTGAGAAGTTTTGCTTTAACTGTTAAAATAAATCGCTTGCATTAAAACTATTTATTTCCATTTGCTTTAGTAGTAGTTACTCATTTTGCACTAAAAAGTGTGCTTTTTGCATGATTCTCTAGATGCCTGTGTGCATGTGTTTTAACTTACTGCTGATGGCATGTGAAGATTGTTGCACAGATACTATAACACTCTCTCTCTCATCTCTTCTTTAGTTGTTTGATGAAGAGAATCCACTGCATAAATCTGGCAATAAGTATATGTTTACTACTGAGGGACACATCGTGTCTGTGGACGAACGTTTCCGTAACTCGCTCTGGCAAGACATCCTCCCTGGAGAAGAGGACAGCACAGGAAAAATTAAACCAAACGAGTTAAAGGCCGTCAACTTCAGTTCTAACGTAAGGAATACACCGGGTGTGCCTGGTGGTGTTGCTGGAGAAGGGATGTGTGTGGAACTGGGTTAGGCAGTAGAAGAAGAGCCAGTTGGAAGTGTTGCTTTAGGGCTCTGCAGCGTTGCCTTTATAAATGCCAAATATCTGAGAACCTCCCTTGTGAGAAGCACTTCCAGTAGTGCCATGAATGGGTTAGGGTAAGGGGGGAGTGATTATGTTGAAGGTGTCCCCCTTTAAGTATTTTGCAGCAATTAGTTTGTTCTTTGTTAATTTATTTCCAGTTATTTCTTTTGCCCCTTCCCCTTTTCTTTGCCCTTAAAATTGTCCAGTGTTGCTGTGATGGGGAAAGAGAAACACAGAGCTTCATTTAAAAAGAGTTTTTTTCCCTCAGAATAGTTTTGAGGCCTGTAAAGGTGACCTTTCTTAGCGAGGCATCCAAAGAGTACAGAGCTATGGATCCAGTGCCTATCGCTGACCAAAACAGATGTGTTTAATTGAGAACAATTTTAAAAAAATCTCTACTAGTCGGTTGTAGCGTGGTTCCTTTCCTCTTCCCTCCAGTCTTGTAGCAAAAAAAAAAGAGCATTATTTTAAAAAAAAACCATTCACAGTTGTCATAGTGAAGGCAATCTGAGTTGAATAACAAGCTGCAGTAGTTTGGTGTGTGTTTGGAAGCTGCAGCCGGCGCCGAGGAAACACTTGCTGTTCATTTCTGGGCTTTGTGCTGCAGTTTGCACAGAGCGAGGGAGGGCTGGCTCCAAAAGCCCTGCTGGGTAGGATTTTCTGTACTGGGAGGAAATTTTCTGTACTGGGAGGATGCCTGCTGGATTGCAGAGGGAATGGGGTCGCCTGTTTTCGTATTGGAGTTCTTAAAAGTATTCTCCTTTTGTTAACAGTGTAACAGGGTTCCCGATGAGAGGAGGTACCTACTGCCCTTGAAGAGTAACTACATGAGACAGATTGATCGGATGGTGGGCTTGATCTGAAGGGTTCTTCCCAGTCACTTCTCCCGTCTGCCAGGAGCAGCCTGGGACGGGCTGTCGACATTCCTTTCCTCTTCAGCTACACCCCTGCGGCCGCTGGGTCACTTGGGTACCCCCCGTGCCTCTTGGGTGTCAATCCTGGACCTGAAGAGAGACCAAGTTCTCTTACGAGTTCTGTCTTCTGAACTGTGGTAACTCCAAGTGCCACCTGAATAGAGATTGGTTAAGATTTCCTCTGAAAAATGGTGTTGCAAATGAGGGCTGAATCTACTTCGGGGCTTAAAAAAAAAAAAAAAAAAAGGAAGAAAGAAAAGAAAATTGGCACGTGCCACTTAGCTACCTCTTTGTAGCTGTATTACAAATGTCCCTTTAGAAAAGGGTCTAGTATTTAATTTGAAATGATCTTGGGTTTGGGGAAGGAATGGGAAAGTGCAATTTCTTACACCAAGTTTAATCATGGAACTATTCCGACTAGCAATACGCAACGCGAAGTACGACTCAGGTAGGAACCCACCACCAGTGGGTTTTGCTGAAACAAAACTAGAATAGTAGCTTCTTACATGATCAGGAGTTATCTTTTCAAGAAAGCAGTGTAATCATCCTATCCCTCACTTGTGTACAAGTGCACGGTGGCTACAGAAACCAGTGACAAAACAAATCAGGTGCCTTTTTTTGTAAAGGAACTGGGGGGAGGGAAGGGGAAATTGCGAAGCCACTCAGCTGTCTGAGCAGCTGACTTGATGTAGCTTTAGCAGAGCAGAATTTCCAAAAGTTTCCTTGTTTGCCATGTGTTTAGTGCCTTTTCAGGAGAGATGCTGCTAAGAACTGGTGTAACAGTACATGAAGAACAAACTATTTCACATTCCTGACAGCGTTAATATGTTAGTGCCTTACGTTTTCTTCACTAGCAGGAAAAGCTGAGTTTGCTTGGGAAGGTGGATAAAGTATTTCTGGTTAGCTGGTCACAAAATACAGTGGATCTCTAAGTAACCGAAAAAGTAATATACATAGGAATGACTTTTTCCTTTTTTTTTAAAAAAAAATAAAATACTGGAAGGATATCAACTGCTGTGCCCATGCCAAAAAATGCTTGGGATGTCAGCTTCCCTCTGCCACAAGCTGGGTATGTGCCATGGTGACAGGGGGAGGGCTGTGGCATCTCTGCTGAGTGTACTGTACCTGGAAACTGTGCCTGTTGGTTCCAAAAATGGTGGAAAAAATGCTGTTGCTTCATCCCACCATCTTTAGATAGAGCTCAGATATGTTTGAGGGATTGACTGTCTGGGAATGTTGAGGAGGAGAGTGGTTAAATTCAGGCAGGGCTGTTGGGGGATGGAAACAAACTGAGGCCAAGCCAACTGATTCTAAATATAACATTTTTTTTTGTGGCTCCCCATTGCTTCCATACTTTTGACTACAGATGAAGTAGTTGAATGTTACTCTTGAGTTAATTATTTTTTAAATTAAGGCTTAAATATAGGGGCAAACTTGATCTGCTGTATTTTCTCCTTCTTCTAACAACATGGGTTTTCTTAAACCACGTCTTGCAACGCAAAACATTTCTAATAAATATGAAGTTAGTGCTGAAGAGGTTGGTTGAATCTTTTAGTGTACAGTTGTATCTCAGGGACTTCACTTAGAATCTTCTCTTCCATGATAGTCATATCATGTATTCAGGCATAAAAGTAATAAGAATAATCCTGTCTTCTTAGTCTTATTGTATATATTTTAAGGGGGGGAGGATTGGGGAAATATGTTAAGATTTCCCAAAACATTGCAATAGAGTCGGTTGCCTTGCTATTTGAGGCAGCTGGCAGTTCCCATCCCTGTAGAATTTGCTTTGCAAACCTATTGCTGGGATGTCTTAGTTGCCTATTTTCAAGCAAACCATAAAATCCAGGTGTTATGACCCAAAGAGATATGAGGAGAGGTTCAAGGTGTAGCTTTTTAATCGGTAAGTGTTGCCTGGGCCACACAGGTGTCCGTCGGTTGGTGAAGATGGAGAGAAGTGCAGAAGGATGTGTGAATGCCAGCAAAAATACACCTTAGAGTTGCCTCTCAGTGTTTTGTGCCTTCTGAAGCACCCAGACCCCGCTCGAGGGTGCGTGTTATGCACAGAAATCTGTTTCAGAGTTTTCCTCAGAGAATTACAGGACTATAGTGAAGGTGCCCAGCTCTGCCCAGCCTGGCTTTTTCTCTCGTGTGTCATCTGGAACTGAGAGAGGTGGCTGTAGAACAGGAACAGTGTGGGCAGGTCTCGCAGCCTTTCGGCCCAAAAGTGAGTTGGGCTGCCAGTTAATTCCAGTGCCAAGTAGTCCATGGTCAGCTCCTTGTTAGAAACTGCATCCCCATGTGTGTTGCCAAGGTGATCCCACATCATCTTGCCATAGGAGCAGGTTTTGTCTACAAGGAAACTGGTGCTGACGACGTGGTAAAAGGCTCTTGTATTCTCTAAGGAGCCAATTTTTACTTCCTCTTTGTTTTAAAAATTGCTTTGAATAATGTTTTTACTCTGTAATGACAGGGCACGTGTTATGCACTAAAATTAAAACTTTTGTATAAGTCGATGATATCCAAATGAAATTGATAGAGCTGCTGGAGTAACGTGCTGAAACAGACTTTTGTATTTCTTGGTATAATGTGCAATATCAAATATTTCCTAATTAAAAATGCAATGTATGCTTAATTGTTGTTCTTCCATGAATTATTTAATTGGGGATGGGAAACTTTGAAGAAGACCAAATGCTCTTTCATGAACTGTCCCAAATTCTCAAGACTGAGCTTAAATTTTACAAATCTGCATTAAAAATCAGTGTATTTGACCACTTTGAAGTGCGATTTTCTTGCTTTGTAGTTCTTGTAAGGCCATCACGAATCTTGCAGGGGATCTCCCAAGCTCAGGGAAAAGATGGATTTGTGTATTCCTGATCTTTGTCATTACACCAGGCAGGGAACCAGCAGTTGAGGGTTACCTGGGAGCAGGGGTGAGTAAGGAAAACATATATCTAAAGCCTGTGAACGAACAGACTTGTGGCTTTTATTCAAGTTCCCCCTGACTTGGCCCATCCAAAGAGCTCAAAACCTCTCTCTTCAGTAGCAGAAGTCCCCGATCAGTTCTCCAGGTCTGGACACCCACAAGGTGTAACTGAGGTGGGCAAGAAATAGCTTTTATTTCCCCTGGGGAAAGTGAGATTTCTCAACCAAATCTTCGCTTATAGCACGTGAAATAAATTAATGGTTTGGAGAAGGGATTACTGTCCAGTGGGAGCTTTCTTGGGTACTAGACATGAGGTGCCTTCTTACATACGCTGGATTTTCATCTCGTTAGAGCAAGAGACGGCTCCTTAGTGCAGGGAAAAGACTCCCCTCCAAAACAAAAAAACTTCTTCAGGGTGAGGGTGGCAGAGCCCTGGCAGAGGCTGCCCAGGGAGGTGGTGGAGTCTCCTTCTCTGCAGATCTTCAAGACCTGCCTGGATGCTCCTGAGTGATGTGCTCTGGGCAACCCTGCTTTAGCTAGATGATCTCTGACAATTCCATGATTTCCCCCAAATCCCATTTTTCCCACATAATGGTTGGAGGAGCACCTGTGCTGAAAGCAGTGGTTGGACGTGGAATGAAGACATGACGCATGGCGGCACGAAATAATCACTGCTGTTCCCAAATGCTGCTTTCTCCAGACTGGTGCAGGTGGGGATTCTGCACCAAGAGCCTGGCTGGGCTTGGTCTGTGGAGAGCTGTGCCCTGGGAAATAGCTCCTGCTGTGTTTGAAAATAGAGGAACGTGAAAACAAACTCTCTGGCCATCGCTTTGATTTTATTTTTTTTTCCCCCTCTTATCCCCTCTTATTTTCTTTTTCCTGGGTTTGTTTTCTCTGATTGACATTATCTTTCCTGCTGGTTTCTGTTTTGTAGCCCTGATTCAAAAGCCATTGAAGCTGACAGGGCACTTTCTGTTTGTCTTGATCAAACTCCAAGTCACAAGGAAATGTCTATTGAACGAGTGGCTGGATTTTTGTAATGCTTTTAAAGTTCCTCTGAATTTTTTGGTGATTTTTTTTTTTGTTGCCATCTAATACTACTTTTGCTGGGCTCAGGCTTCTAAATCTCAATTCTGAAGTAACTGTGAGTGGGCTGAAATCCTGGTTTTGGGGAAAAAACCCGAGCTCTGGTGTTTTCACTGTGGTTGCACATTTACTAGTGGTGTCGTTGCCCTCAGCTGCTGTTTGCTGCCTTTCTTGATCTTGGCTTCCCTCCTCATCTGCTGCTGAGAAGTTGGTTGCTCAGGGTGTGACAGCTCTGAAGTGGGACCAGGTGTTTTTACTCTGGTTTCTTTGAACTCCACTAAGAAAATACCTCAGAAAAGCCCCTCTTCCCATTCTCTGTTTTCTGGCAGATCTGAGTTCAGCGAGATGGTATGTGATAAAAGCTCCAAAGTCCTAAAACGTGTATGAGAGCTTGTTTTTTTTTTTTTTTTTTCTTTTTTCTGGGTGGAGTGCATCAGGCTGACCTGGTGGTGTGGCTAAAAAAGAGGTGACTTCTGGTCGCTGCGGAGGAAGGTCTTTGCCTTGGGTTCCCCTGCGTTTGGTGGCAACGCTGTAGATCTGATTTGCTTCCACCAGAGACCACTCTCGTGCCGCTGTTGGAGGGTTTGTGCCTGTCGTGTGGCAGCCAGACAGCCCTAGGGTCCTGGAGTCGAGGGCTGGAAGGTGCTTCCTGCCTTTTGGGGCGATGCTGCTCCTTTGGGGGGGAACCTGGAGGAAAGTTGAGTGTGAAAAGCAAAGGTGTTGTGCTGTCAGGAGCCCGTTCCTCGCTGTGCTTCTCCCTGTGGGTTTGGAAAAACCATCTCCTCTACTTCCTAGAGATGTTTACCTTTGTCCTTGCTTGAAATTTTTTTTTAGAAAGAAACTTTATTCCATTCATCACCACTGGTGCTGTTTATTCACCTAAAAGAGATCAGTGAGTACTCTCTGAAAGCTGCTTTGTACTACTTTTCCCTTATTTGTCCTTTGCTTAACTTATGCTGCTGAGAAGGCCACTTCCTTGCAAAAATTATATTGAAAAGCATCCCCCCCCCCCCCCCCCCCCCCCCCCCCCNNCCCCCCCCCCCCCCCCCCCCAAAAAAAAAAAAAGATAATGCAATTTCTGTTACCTTAAATTTTGCCTGGCTGGTTTAATTTTTGAAATAGCAACTCTAAGATGTTCTGTAAAGTTTTTGTTTTGTTTTGTTTTTATTATTTAGGTAGTGTTAATAAGGCTGGAAAAGGTGAAAAGGTGAAGATGCACCGACCACCGACCTGAGCTGGACAAGTCACAGATGGGAATGCTACTGATGGCACCTGGTGATGGACACCTGGGCTAGGAGCTGCTGTGGTGACTGGGTGAACTGGGAGAGCTGGGATCAGCCACGCTCCATGCTGTTTGATCAGGTGTGGATTTACCAGGTTGGGGAAGGAGCTAGAAAAGGCTTAGAACTTTCCCTGTCCATCTCTTTTCCCACCTGGAGAGGCAGCTCTGTGCCTCAATGTGAGTGTTTATCAAGTGGATGTTTGAATTCCAATGATTTCACCCGCCCTTTCAAATGAAAAATATGTGTAAAGCCTGTGGGTTGTGGCTTGGCACCGTGTTCCAGCCGCCAGGAGGAGCGGGAAAGGCCTCCCCTGCTCTTGGGGACAGAGATCCCTGACATCTCCCTGGGCCCCAACCTCTCCTTGGAGGATGGCATTGCACATTTTTAGAGGCAGAGCACTATGTGCAGCAGCATTTGCACACTCGAGGCAGGTGCTCTAAAAATGTGAAAAAAACCCAACACACCCAGATCAGGAAAATGTTAAAAAAAATTAAATTTTACTTTATTAATATTTTTGAATAATTGAGATTACTTGCCCTGTAAGGCCCTGAGGCTTTCAAAATAATGGCATTCTGCATTCTATTATTTTTTGATAATGTTCATTGGGTGTAATAAGTAATTCTTAACATTAATAGCTCTTGAAAAGTACCATGAATTGATTATCTTCATCACGTAATGGTAGTGCTCGCACTCTGGCATCGTATGGTTTTGTCAAGGAGCTGCATTTCCTTAACTTCAGGTGAAAGATGAAACTCTGTTTTGAAAAAATATTGCTTTTTCCTCCTCTTTTACAGAGGAGATTGATTTTTAAAGCAGCCTTCAGGAGGAAAAATTAGCTCCAAATGGTGTTTTTAAATAAGCATTTTTAATAGAACAAATATCCCATTGCTCTCGGATGCTGCTTAATGAAAAAACAAATTATGCGGTAGCTACAGATTTTGTTTTTTAAATTTTATTTTTTGTTTTTGAAAAGGATTACTCCTCCTTTCCTTTTGCTTCCACCCCCACAGCTGTGGGCACACACACACCACGGCGCAGCCCGGGTCTCTGTTTCCTGCATCGCCAGGCTTTTTGCTGTTTTAATGTGCTGTCACCAGGCAGTTTGGTCCTTTGCGGAGTGTTGTAAGATTAATTAATCCCTAATTTGGTGAAAGAAAAATCAGATCCGACAGAGTTGGGGTTGGATTCTTTTTTCTTAGCCTTTTTTTTTTTTAATTTTATTTTTATTCTCCCCCCCCCCNNCCCCCCCCCCACTATATAAGCCCCAACCAGCACCCGATTGCACAACTGGAGGCTGATGGGCTGAAGTCCTTTGTGGGACGTTACCTGTGACACTGTGATGGCGGTTCCACAGGGTTGGGTGGCTGCTCTCTGTGATTGTGTTGGAGGTGCTGGCTGGTGGACTGGGACATGGTGGACACCAGGGGCTCCGATATGGCCACCTGTGGAGCAGGATGTGTGGCAATGTCCCCATCCTCTCCCCTGTGGCTTGGCCAGGGAAGCTCTGGAGGTTTCTGGGGCTGCCTGGGGATGACCACTTGCTGGGGTCACCGCTGGCTGCAGCCACCAGCCAGAGCCTGCAGGCACCGACCTCCAAAAAACACAGAGGAAATGTTCTTAAGGATACTGACATTGATGCTTTTCATCAACACCAATGGGTATAAAGGTGACCAGGATGAAAGGGGATGGTGTCAGAGGAGCCATGGCACCCTCTGTTGGGGTGTGTTGGTGGACAGCCGTCTGAACATGAGCCAGCAGGGTGGCCAAGAAGGCCAAACAGCATCCTGGCTTGTGTCCGGACCAGCGTCTGGACTGGGCACTGGTGAAGCGCCATCTCCAGTGCTGTGT
>BJBW01006367.1:49444-64483 GCA_004320125.1 Scolopax mira | reverse complement strand
CAACTCCCTGAAAGGAGGGTGTAGAGAGGTGGGGGTTGTCCTCTTCTCCCAAGGGAATAATGAGAGGAACAGAGGAAATGGTCTGAAGTTGGGGCAGGGGAGGTTTAGATTAGATATCAGGAAGAATGACTTTGCTGAGAGGGTGGTCGGTCACTGGACCAGCCTGCCCAGGGAGGTGGTGGGGTCACCATCCCTGGAGGGATTTAAGAAACGTGTAGATGTGGCACTTCAGGGCATGTTCAAGGGCCCAGGATTGTTCTTGACGGGTTTTTTTGGTGTGTGTGTGGTTGGACTCGATCTCGGAGGTCCCTTCCAACCATGAAGATTCTGTGATTCTGTGTGTGGGGAGATGGTGTTATTTGCTGACAGCAAAAGCTCTAAACCACCAAAACACTGGAATTTGGCTTTTGTCTACGTCTGTTGTGGGTGATCCCAGTCCTGGTGTGATGTCACATGTGGGTCGCAGCCTTCTCCTCCCGGCTCCCCCCCTGGCTTCCCCAAACCACATTTTGGGGAAGAAAAATGTTCTCTGCCTGTCCTTTCATTGTCTTTTTCAGTGGTCTCTCTGGCTCAACACCGGAAAGATTTCTCTTAAGCCAGTGAGCAGTGTTTCAGTTGGGTGATTAATTAGTATTGCTATTAATACAAGATGCGATTCCATTAGA
Source organism: Scolopax mira (assembly GCA_004320125.1). NCBI lineage: Eukaryota > Metazoa > Chordata > Aves > Charadriiformes > Scolopacidae > Scolopax > Scolopax mira. Next base: position 63,818 of record BJBW01006367.1, on the reverse strand, counting down.
TTAATCTATCTTATTGGTCAGGCTTTAATTAATTAGGTAATAAAACCGACCCTTAAAAAAAAGAAATCTTGAACACTGGTTAATGAAACTCATGGATCTACTTATTAAGAATTAAAACCTTTCTCCCTTTAATATTTTTCTGCATTATTAAACCCTGCTCGGTTCCTTTGTATGGTTTGTCCCATCAATAATGGGAGTCTTATTTCTGAATTGCTTTGTGTGAGCCAAGAAATCTAATATTATCTAATTAGGGACAACTCTTCCTGCATGACAAATACAGGAGCAGCAAAATCAATTTGTTCCAGGCATTTTGTCTTACTATTAAAAAACTTTGGTCTGATACATTGTATATTAATTTTCACAGATTTAAAAAAAGTGAAAATCTCTGCAGACGAAGAGCGGGTCCCATCCCTGGGGCTGCACCCACTTCTGTCCTGAAGGACAAAAAAAAGAGACAGTTCTGAAGAATTCTGCACAGTCTGAATGCATCCCATATTTTCTGGTGCATCATAATTTGGGTCCCAGAAGAGGTCGGTGCTGGCTGGAGCGGAGCTGCCTCCCCTGTCATGGGAGGGATGCGACGGAACACGTCTCTATTTTGCCGTGTGTTGCCTCAGCCTTTCCCTCCTCTGTCCCAGGGCAGGGATTTCACTGGGATTTGCTGCTGTAAAATCTCAGCAAACTCGTTTCAGGAAAAGTTTTGAGGCTTTAATACTGAAAGAAAGCAGAGAAGCTCTTTTTATGTGTCTCACCCTGGTGTCAGAACACGTGCGGATGGGGCTGCAGAGTGTGGAGGGATTTTGGGATGGGAAAGGAGGAGACGCTACTCTATTTTAAGGATAATTAAAAAAATATAAGTGGATGCAACATGAAAACAAAACCCAGATAAATACAAATGATAAAAGGGAGATAAAACTAGGTGTCAGTTTTGTCTCAGCCTCAGGGGAAGTTAAAAAAAAAAAAAACTTCTGATGGCAATTCAGAGTGGAAAAATGACATTAATCATGCAATGGATGGCAGCAGTTTCAGGCAGATGCAGGATCCCTCCTCGCCCTGTGGTTTCTGCCAAATGTCCCCTCGATGTTCTTGATGTCACTGGTGCCTGAGATTCTAAGGGGTGTTTTGTGTGTGTGTGGTTGGACTCTGATCTCTTTCCAACCATGAGGATCCCGTGTTTCTGTGAAACCATCTCAAGTGTGTCGGGAAGGCGGTGGGAGTACAAACCAGTTGCAAACCAGTATAAACCCAGGATTGCAGTGCAGGGACAGGAAAAGGCTTGGAAACAGGGGGGATGAATTGAGCTGAAGCCCTGAAGAGAAATGTCACACCTGTAGAGATGGGGCATGAGCTCTCATAAGGTAGCGGTAACCGGCCCAATAAATTAGCAACCCCCTGAAATTAAAATTTCCTACTCTGGAGGTTTGAGGCTTGTGCTGCTGCGGAGAAACCGATCACGAAGCAATTACCTGGTGATAAAGCTGCGGCGTTTTAATCAATACTGGAGGTTGTGTGTACTCACCTCTTTAATTTAGAGGTTATGATTTTTAAAGGCTATTCTAAACCTTACTGTTAGATTAAGGACTCGTATGGGGTCTGTGCCTTGAGGTTTTCTTACTGACGCTTCTCTTGGTCAAAAAGAAAATGTAATTTTATGCAGCTCCAGTCGTGGAGCAGAAGGGAGAACCGAGAGCCCTCGCAGAAATCCAGGTCCCAGGAGATGTGGTGGTCTCCTATTTCTCGGACGCTTCGGCAGCTCTTGGTTCCTGGAAGGAGGTTTAATTCCCAGCTCCATGTCTGCTTTCCCTTCCCAAATTGCACTGGTTCTTGCACGCTTACTTTTGATTTTGGGGCCTATTCTTGTTTGCATTCTGAATATCAACTACAGCTTAAAAGCAGGAGGTAAGGAAAGAGGCTTTAGGGAGAAGCTTTTGCTTCTTCACACACAAAAGCTCTTCTGTTGCTTTTATGCTCCTGGTGCTGATGGGGAAATGCTGGTTTTTGGAGCCCTGCTGGTCTCGGGACTCATGGGTCCCCACGGCCAAGGGAATTCGGGGAAAATGTCAGTGTGACCCGTTACGTTCCACTCAGACCTTGAAAAAAGGACAAAACCTCCATCAGCAGGAATTTGTTTCAGTCGCACTGAATGTACAGACGGACGAGTGTGGCCTTTGGAGTAAGCACTCGACAGCAATTGCATTTTGAATCTGTTTATGTGAAATCCTTTCTGAACAGAGAGACTGACAGTAACCCTTCGCCGTGCGATGCTCTGGCTCCGACTGAGCCACAGTCGTGGTGTTATTTCTGTTTTCCTGGTCGGGAGGCTTTGGGCTCAGATCTTATTTTCTCCGGCTGCGAGCAGCCTGTGTCTGTTTTACAGCTTCCCTTCCAGCCTCCCTCTTGCAGCTCACAGGCTGTTGTAGCTGCTGTAATTACAATGAGTAATTTATCTTTGGTTCTCACATTTTCCAGCATAATTTCCTGGAGGGATAACTGGGCCGATAATGAATGCAAGCTTATGGAAGTTGCATTGCCTTGTAATAACTGTAAAAATGAAAGGTAAATGAAACAAAAACATATTAGGGCAGGTTACAGCCAAATGGAGCAGGGTTTGGCTGCGGTTTGGGGTGAGCTGCTGCTGGGGACACCCTGTTCTGCTGGGGGGGATCCCACCCAGATCCCACCCAGGGGCTCGTACTGGGCTGGAAATTGGGATGGCCGAGGAGGGAGGGGTAATCCTGGGGTTGGAGCTCATCTTGGTGAGATGTTTGTGTAAAGGGATGGTTTATCAGAAAGGCAGCGATCGATAAGGCTGCCCCAACCCTGGGTTCTTGTAGTTTGTGCAAAGCCTGGTTTGTAAGAATAGTATGGCTGAGCTCAACAACCACAGTCCTCATTAGCCACACTGCCAGCCCTGAGTGTGCCTGTAAGAGTCCCTGAACCCAAAGCTTTCCAAAATGAAAATTGCTCAGAAGAAAAGAAGGGGGAGAAAAAAAAGGAAAGATAGAAGGGGCAGAGAAGGCTGGAAAAGGAGCTCTGGTGGATTTTCCTGTGGAGGCAGGGGGCAGCCCAGCAGCCCACACAGACCCCCCGGGACGGGTACTGAGAAAGGCACAAACAGTCTGATATATGTAACTTGGAAGATATTGAAAGGATACCTTCCTTTTATTGAAAGGATACCTTCCTTTTGTTGAAAGGATACCTTCCTTTTGTTGAAGGGATATCTTCCTTTTTCCCGAAACAGCAGGGAACTTTGCATTGACTTTTAAAGTGTTGTGTTTTTTTTTTTATTGACCACAAATGAATATCTGATATTTTTTGGTTTATTCTTCTCTTTTTGTCCTGGTCCTGTGTAAAAACCCTAAACAGGGTTGAGAGCATAATGACCGCTCTACCCTAATACCCTCTTCTACTAAAGACTGTGAAGAGATGTGGTGATTCGTGTGGAAGATGGGTTTTCTGCCCTGCTCTGCCCCGGTCTCTAGGCATGGATTTAATCCCAGAACCACTGAAAGAAAAACTCCTGAACTGTTCAGTGCCGTTTCCTGCGAGTTGAAGGTATTAAAACATGCTGTGCTGACTGGTCAGCACAAAGCTGGACCTGCCATGCAGGATGTCTCCCTCGTGAAACAAAGCGGTTCCCACCAGGCCCTCAGTGATATTTCCTAATAAAAATCACTGCAATTAACTTATCCACCACCATAGCTTCACGTCTGAGAGATAAGATCTACAGCCCTGTAAATCACGGTGGAGATTTCACACGGTGCTTCCAAAGCAGAGGGTGTGCAGTATGTAACTGTCCCTTCCTCATTTAACTATCATGAAAATTAAGTGCTGGCTGGAATCGGCGGCATGTGTAGGGAGACCCTGTCATTAAGACTGAACTGGAACCTCAGTGCATTATACAAATTAATTGAGCTGAGGGCCCTCAAAGGAAACAAAGACACAATTAACAACTTCTGTATCAGTTCTAACAGCTTAAAAAAAAAAAAAAAAAAAAAGCTGAAATGGGAGTTTTTTTTAAGCACAGCTGAGACTGGCCGCTCTGCTCTGCTCTCCTTGCTCTGTGGGCAGGGGCTGTGTTCAACCCAAGGCCTTGCTTTGGTTACTGGCCTGGTCCAGGGCCTCGTGGTCCAAGCCCCAGAGCAGCATTTTCAAGTGCTGCTGCCAGGGTGCTGGTCTGCCTGCAGGGAGTTCTTAATAAGTGCAGTGTTCCTCTTTAAGTGACATTTTCATGGTAGATATGGGAGAATTGAGTCCAGTCAGACCTCAAGTGCTGTCCTCCAGTTCCAGCAGAGTCTCCTGTCACCACTGATTGAAAACATCCTCCATGAATTTAGGAGACTTTGTGGTGTGAAAATGTGGCATAAGCTTTAGGAAAAGGGGAATAAAAGCCTGAGATAACATATGTTTTTAAGTTAGAGATTTGCATGAAGTTCTGATATGGACAAAAGCAGTCCCTGTGTGGTTTGTAGGCATGGGGTCCTCAAAGCCATCTCCTTGGTGTTGGTGTGGAAAGTGTTGGTAGGTGGAGAGGGGTCTGCTCTGCATGAGGACTCAGAGCCTCAAGCTTGTTATAGCATCTTCCTTAATTTTACTAATCTCACATACATTTAATTTCCCTGGCTTCTGAAAACATCTGTGGGTTTAACAACTTTTCTCACCGCTTGGTCCTGAGCAGGGACCAACTGCAGGAGATTGGAAATCATCTTCTGGGAGCCACTGTGCTTCTCCCACAGCGCTGGGAAGTCGGCAAGTGCTGAGCTGTGAGATCATGTCTATGGAAAGCTGTCTTCTGCTCCGCAAAATCTCTTTCCCTTGATGATTTACATGGCAAAAAAGCCAACCCAACCTTGACTTCTATATTTTCAAATGTGCTTTTAAAGAGCGGGGTGTGTTTCTGACTAGATCCTGGTGTAAATCACTTCTGCTCTCTCAGCCGGGCCCTTCATTGCTTTCCTAGTTGATTTACTCCACAAACCCAGAGGTAAAATGCCAGTTTGCCGATTAGGACAGATGGCAACAGGAGGTGCAGTAAAGCTTTTTAAAGAAATTACAAACTTGGAGAAAGCCAAGGAGGTACAAAATTATTCTCAAGATCTAATTATTCCAGGGAAGGAAAAAACCGGGCTTCTTGAACTCGGCTTCTCAGGGTTATATTAATATGAAGCATTTATTCATTAAGAAGATGAAATTAGTTCACCCAGATTGATCTCTAAGCTGAACCGGAAAGTCGGACAAAATAATTGTTTCATAAACTTCCTTAGAAGAATAATTTTCCTGAACAACAATTATGCTGAAGGACATCAGCTGGTAACCTTGTGGGGCTCGGGTACCTGCTTACGCTGTGCTGAGAAGGGCCTTGCTGTTGTTTGTCAGAAACAAGAGTGAGAACGTTTCGTCTCTGCTGCACATGTGGATGCTGAGGTGGGTCTCAGGCCTCATGGGTCTGAAATTAAATTGAAGGTTTTATTTTGTGGATGTTGAAGAAACGTGCCTTTCTCCTCCCAATTTTTCGTTTCCAGGGAGGAGCTGTGATTTTTGCAGCTCCTCTTCCGCTTTCAGTCCCAGGTGCAGGACAGGTAGAACTGTCAGAATTTGTCTGAAGGGTGGAAAAACCCAGAATAATAATTGAAGAAAAATGTTGTAAGTTGTTACAATGATATAATAATGATTATAATAAAAAAACCCACAAACAAAACCCAACACAAAAAGGGGGGGAGTGATTACCAGCAAATCATCAGAGGGTCTTCAGCTTCAGGAGCTACACTTTGAGCTTCTCTTATCTTCAAGGGACTTTGCTGCTGGTAAGATGCTGGGGGGATGTTCCTCAGCGGTGGGGGTTTGAGGCTGTGGGTGAAACGTGTAGGATCAGCAGGATTTCAGTGAACAATTTGCCTTTCTCTGGTTTTAGTGTTTGAAATTAGAAGCAGTGTTTTCCTTGAGCCAGATGCTGGTGTCTGTGAGCCAGGGGGCAGAGCCTCGCTGGAGAGGAAATGGAGCGTAATTCAGGATTTACCCAACCCGTGTGCACTGTGGACCAGTAGAGATCTTCCAGTCTGAACTGGGAGCCAACCACTCTGAGAATTGTTTGTTTAGGGGCACAGCCAGTTGGTTACCTGCCTTATTTTTCCAAGGTTTCCAAACTTTTCAAGTGGGCAGAAGACTTTCTGTTTGTTGTAAAAGTTTAGTATATATATAAAAAAAGTTATTTATAACCTTATAAAAAAGACTGTAGGAGAATCCAAACCAGTGCCTGAAAATACCTGAGACTCTCGTTACCCATATGTCCTTTCAGCAGCGAAGATCAGCTGTGAAATCTGCAGCAGCAGCTTCCAAATGTACCCCGAGCGATGCTCTGAAGTAGCTGTGCTGCCGGAACTGGCAAAGGAGCTGTGGAAAACGGTGTGTTTTATGGCTTGACTCCCTGTGGGAAGGACCAGGTGCTGGTGTCTGGAGGATACAGCCCCAGCGAGCGTTTTGGGGATGTTCTGGGAGTAGAGCTTTCTGGGGGAAACAAAAAAAATCCCCAAAACCCTGTAGCTGGCTATTGCCAGATGACTCGGAATAATGACAGTGTTAGCAGTAAACAGTTTTAATTTATACAGGTGACATTTAAAATGCAAATCAGACCTTAAGATAATTGCTGGAAGTAAGGAAGCCTCTGTTGGTTTAGGGAATATTTCCAGTTTCTATGGAAATTATTTATAATGCAGGGAGATCAATGAAGGAGCTCGTGTCTTGGAAGAACTTGGCTGGAGCTGCTCCTCTGTGGAGTCCAAAGGCTGGTTTAAAGAGAGCGCGTGGGGACAGGAGCTGGTGGTCAAGGTGATGCTCTGGGAAAGAAGTACTCGAGTCTGTTGAAAAAGATAATTTTTCTCTTGACATTGCAAATGCAGATGGGCAGACATAGGTGTGCTTATCTCTGCTCCCTCAATGAAGCCGGAGTTGCACATCTGCTTTCAAATGTAGGGATAATTTTTAATTTTTACATGTCTTTTACACATGCTGTTGTAGCAGAGAGGGTTAAAGACTGAACTAGTCTGCTTGGTTTTATAGGGTCCATGAGATGCGGCTGAAGGAAAATACACTTTTTGGGGGGTTTGCAATCACTTGATAAGAAATGATGCTGTGGGAAGGCTGTGGGGCTCCACCAAGCAGACCTGGGTCCCGGCTGCAGTTCTCCTGCACTAACTTAACCCAGAAGGATGTAAAGCTGCCATCTGGGTGGCTGTTTCCAGGGGTGCCCTGTGTCCCCTTTCTCATGTGGGCAGGAGGGGACAGAGGGGAGTGCCTCAGTGGCACCTGGGACCGTGGTGCTTCCTCTGGTGACCTTGTGGTTGGCCTCCTGCAGCAGCATTTGTCTTCCCTCTTCTGAAGCCCGTGTGGGCAAATGAAATCCAGACTCACCTGTGCTGACGCCGCTTCTCATTTTAATGCGGTTTATATTGTTTAATGGGTTTTTGAGTGCTCTGCATTGACCTCCTCCAGAGCAATTATTTCCTCCTTGCAGTAGGTGAATGCTACTGGAGAGCATCCTCCTGGGGACCTCAGCATCTTTATCTGATTTATAACAGATTTCTCCACTCTTTACAACCACCAATCTTGTTTTCTGCTCTGATTTCATTTCATCTTCCTTTCTGAAGCTGGACTTTTACCTAGAGGCTTTGGGGATTTGTTTTGCTGGTAATTGTCTGAGCAGTTGTTTTTTTTTCCGATCAGCCTCCCGCAAACCCTTTAATTTACTTGATATTCATCCTTCTTTGTACTTCACTTCCAGGTTTATTATTCCAGGTTTCAGTGCACCATGCCATTTACCCAGTTAGCTGTAAGATACAATCTCCTCGTTTCCATCTGAATGGTTTCTCATTAGTTCATGTGGGTGGGAACGTGTAACATGCGCCTCTGTGTGTGCTCCCACCACCCTGTGTATGAGAATCTATCTTCTGCCTGGAGGAAATGAATAAAATGCAGTTCTGAGTAGAAAAGGGGGAGCTGACATCTTTGCTTGCAGTTTGCTTGCGTGTTCAATGCATTTATAAGGTGCAAGATGTGACAGGCAGAAGGTGGGTCCATCTGTGCTCACACTCACATGCCAATTCGGGCAGGTTTGGGGGCACAAATGTTCACCAGGTGACAGGGGTGAGCTCTGTTGACCTCTGCAAAGCGGTGCTGATCAATGCCAGCCTCATGTCTTGCTTCTTGCCCCATCCCTGGAGGGATTCAAGACCAGGCTGGATGGGGCTTTGACCAAGCTGGTCCAGTAGGAGGTGTCCCTGCCCAGGGCAGGGGGGTTGGAACTCAATGATCTTTAAGGTCCCTTCCAACCCAAACCATTCTATGATTCTCCTGATAAAAGCTCAGGTCCTCCTCTGCTGGATTCACTCCATCCCTGGTCCGTGGGGCGGCGATGCCACGGACATGAGGAGGATACCAGGCTGTGTCTGGCTCCTGGAGACACCTTGTGCTGGGTGAGCCCGGCCACAGGCAGCAGAGGAAAGGAGTTTATCTCTTCTCCTGTTGCCCAAGCTGCTGTTCCCTCTTGGTGCCGCAGCTGCATTGCCCACAATGTCCCCACAGTGGGGCTGTGGGACACCAAAGAATCTTAAATTAAGCCTTTATGGTGATATTTTCAGTAAATAAAGCCTTCCTTTCACTACCTACATGCTGTTGCATAAGGAAAGATGAACTGGTCCTTTCACCCTGTGATTGTACTTGTCCTCCTGTCTGCAGCCGCTCACACAGCCCGTTTCCCCCCCCGGGCTGTCACCCCCCCGTAGCTCCTCCTGCCTGGAAGATTCATTTCAGCTCCCACCTCAGGCTCTGCCTGACCTTATAACTTCCCACACAGCTCGTTCATCTGCCCCAGCAACTCCTATTGCCACGAGATCAGGCGTGCAAAGTTATTTGCATCTGTCTGGGGCCACCCCCTCCCCCGCCCTCCCCCCCTCCTTGCAAAGGCGTAAATTGATGCAATTTGGTAGATTTAATTTGGCTGCCTACCAGTGTGAGGTTAGAATCTGGCGTATGAGAGAGGTTGCTAATATATTATTCATTTTAATGTTATCTTTTCATTCTTTATTCTTTGACTTGCCTATACCGAAAATGCAGTGACATGCTGTTATGTCTTCTCTATCTTTAATTGGGCCTTCTTACAAGGTTTAAGTACATTTTCATATTCAGGTTAATAACTTGCAGTTGCACTTCACATTAATGTTTTTTATGGAATGATCAATTGTTTTTGCAGGTTGGAGAACTCAGCAAATCCGTAAGCTATTTATCTCATGAGCTGTAACCACTCGATAGCTATTACAAACTGTTTAAAATGAATGCTCTTTGTGTTTGCCAGTGTTTGTAACAGTTCTGAACTCTTAACCACTTGTAAATAATGTATAAAAAGCAGTGTAATAAGCATATCAATGTCTTCATCCACCTTCCACAGCAACCTGTGCTGAGGGCCGTGGATGAAGGTGAAGGTGACTGTGAGAAATGCTCTCCTGCCCCTTGCTGCTGGTGACGGTGGTGGCTGGTGTCCCCGTCACCAACGTGGAGTGACACTGTGGCTGCAGACACTCCTCAGCAGCCTCAGGGTTGGCATCACACACGTGTCTCACCTTTGCTTTAATGGCCAAGGCAAGGTAGGACCTGGCAGCAACATTGAGTCTTTCCCTCCAGTTGTGACTCTCAAAGGAGTCTTGTGTTCAGTCCCTACTGAAAGAGATTTTGAGCCAAAGCAACCTCTTGCCACAATGAACCTTAAAACCAGCTGGTGTGTTGTTTTCTCAACATTCAGGGAAATGGGGGGTGGGTTAAGGTAGTAAGTGTTCCTGTCTTAGAAGAACAAAAGATGTTTCTACTCCCTTTGCAAAGAAATTGCTTCAGGACCAATGTACCGATGTCCCCTTTGGGTGTCAGAGAAGTCACCACCAGGTACCTGGTAAGAATGCTCTTCTATGCTCTGTAACCAAAGGAAATTCTTAATTGACATGGTCTGGAGGGTTTTCTTGTTGTTTTTTCATGTCGTGCAAAGCTCTGCAGTGGCTCTAGGGCTGGTCCAGCGGGGGCTGTCTGCAGGCAAAGCAGAAACCATCGCTCTCTGGGGTATCTGTTTAACTCATGGGTCGTTTGGTTGATGAGAGATAAGTTTTTGGAAGAAGCCAAGTAAATCCTATCACCAGTGATTTGTGACAAGTCTCTGGAGAACGCGTGGCGTGAAGGGGGGTGCTGCTGGGGTGGCTGCGATCCTGCTCCCCCCAATGGGGAGAGGATATTTCTTCCAGGATGACTAGTTCCTTGCTACGTATCTGCTCTTGTGCAAATCATCAGTCGGAATAACGTGTTACAAATAATGCTACTTCACTCTTTCAGGAGGATGGCAGAGGGCTATTTTTAAAAGGTTATTCAAACCCCAGCTCTATTACTGCAGAGCCGTTGTGAGCTGTCAGGAACAGAACCATAATCTTCACCTATTATTGTTGGACTTACAAATTCAATATGAATTGCTTGAGCTAAAGCACATTGATTAGAGGGTTGACTTCCATATGAAGGCAAATCGTCTAATTTTTACATTGCTGGCTCAACAAGTATTAGCTAATCATCTAGTATGAATGGTTTCAAAATGCCACTTTGCCAGCAAAGGGCCAGTGGCAGATTATTTATGGGTGAAACCCCCCCGGCTGGCACTTATGCTGCAGCAGCAGCTCTTATGATTGGGACCTGGAGCTGCCTGTCCCACCACCGACTGGGGAAAAACGAGGAGGCAGGGTCATATGACAAGGAAAGGGCAAGAGACAGAAGATTTGGTGTGGACTCTGGGATGGATTTCTATTTTAGAGCCTGCGCTCAAATGATGTCAGCTTTCGGTGAGATGTTTACCTTTCTTATAAGAAATTATTGTAGTGATAAAACCTGATTTTTTGGGGGGGTGGGGAGCTTCAATCTGAATTAATTTTTCCCTCTGCAAACAATGACTTGCTGCTCTGGAGGTGCACTAGAGTTTGCATGTATAAATCAGGCAGTGTGCCCAGAGACCCCTGGGATAACGATAGTGGGAAATTCAATTTTTTAGCTGAGGCTGGAGGAGAACTTCGCTGCCAGGTTCACGGTGGGACTCTTCTGTGGTGACAGGCAGTAGCAGGGAGGTTGATCTGCTGCTGGAGGCATTTCATGGGGATCTGAACTTGGAGTTTTGGTAGGAATCTGTTGGTTAATGAATTATTTTATTTTATTTCAAGAATACTGATGTTATGGAATAATCAAGACAAACTGCGTGGCATTGTCTTTGTGCATTTTTGGGAAAGTGGAAGTTTTTCCTTCGAGCAAAGCAATGGAGAAACACCGAGTGGTTATGGATGAGGATGGAGCATGGAAAGCTTTTGTGGGTCAGGCAGCTTCATGCAGCCGTATCCATTTGACTGGTTGCATTTCTGATTTTTCTGATATCAGTATTCCTGATTTTTCCAGATCCCTGACCTGGCACCAGCCATCGATGGGTTGGTAACTGACATTTTTTGCATCCATGGAAAGATTAAGATTTGTATAGTAACTTATGGGATAATCTTTGTATCCCACACTAACTTTAAGTGTAGTAGAGTATTGATGGACAGTCCATCTGTACTTCTTAAATATTTTATGTATAAAAATGTACTGCTTAGAACCCAATAAACTAACTGCTATATCAGATCTGCCTGAGTGATCTCTGACTCTCCTCCTGTGACAAGCCCTTCTCTACCACCAAGGCTCTCACTGGTGCCAACATCTTCAGGCATCGCTTGGTGTGGTTGGAATGGTTGGACCCAGTGATGCTTTCAGGAGCATTGTGATGCTTCCAGCACTCTCTCTCGGGGTTGGGAAGGAAACCAGAGGCCTCTGAGACTCTGTGAGTACTGTAAAACTCCTGTAACACCATCTCAATGTAGTTTTGGAGCAGTGTGGTGAGACCTGTCTGTCCTTGTGTGCCATTAACAGTCCAGTGTTCTCCAAACCTCTCTCATGAATAGGAACATCTCAGTTTTGGGTCTGCTCCTGGAAATCGGGAACTCTTCAGGAGTCTTAAGTCAAGATCTCCTGGTATGTTTTGAAATTTTAACCTGTATTTCCAGAAGAAATGATTGTGGTTAGCTGGGGGCTTTATACTTGCAATTCTCTTTAATAATTCTAGTTTTTCCCTAATGGTTGGAAAGAGGATTCCTGCAAAAGATCAAGATGCAGCTTTTGAGTGATGGTATGAAGAGCAGTGACCGATCCCTGGAGCTGGAGCCTCATGTTCCAGGAAAGAACCAGGAGAGAATTTCAGCCAGTGCGACTTGTCTATGCTCAATTAGTAAGTAGCTCCCTATTTGTGTATTAAACTCTCATTGGGCAAAGAGTACAGTTGGAAAACATAAGTGCGAGTGCTTAATAAACACTCCACAGGTGTTATAAACACATTGCCAAGTGGTCTACCTGCTACAGAGGGATGTGAGGGAACCAGCAGGACGCCTGCTTATCCATTAACATAATTTATAAACACCCACCCAGCCTATAGCTATCGATTTTCCACTCATTAAAACTTTAGACAGTAATTTATCAAGTCTTTGTAAAGTAAACCTTGTTTTTAAAGCCAGATGCCTTGGGTTTTACATCAAGTGAGCACTTGTCCCCGTGCCTGCGGGTGCCAGATAAGCCCTAATTCACAGGTTTCTCTGGGAGTTATCTGTATCGTCGGACAAAACTTTCCCTACAAGCAACGTGGCTTATTTTCCCCTGATACAGAACAGTTGGCTGCCTTAAAGAAAAACATTTGTTTTCTAAGCAAAAACGAATGACTTCAGATGTCAGATTAGATTAAGAAATTTTCTTTCATAAGCAGCAATGGGTGATGGGTTCAGCCTCTGGTCCTTCCCTGAGCACCTTATATTGTATGGATGGGTGTGGGGTTTTTTCCCCACCTGAGCAAAGTCTGGATTAAATTCAATCCCTAGGAATGGCACGGGAGGTGCAGCTGTCCCTGGCTGGGATTTGGTGGCTTTGGCACGAGCGAGCAGCTGTTGGGAGCAGTGAGCGATGACAAAATGGTGGGTGTCTGGAAGCCGGCGAGGAGGCACACGGGGATGTGATCACCCCAACTGCTCCTGCAAGAGCTGCCAGTGGAGTATTAATGACCACGGGCTGCAGAGACCTCCCTTTTACATATCATCTGAGTACACAGAGTGCAAAAGTAATTTAATTCAGGCATCACAATTAAGGAAACAATTATCTCTCATGTCTTGGGCTGATCTCCAGGTCATTGTAGCATTATCCTTTTTGATCTCATTATGAATTTAAAATATGCAATAAATTGGCTCTTAATTCTATAGAAAAGGTCAAGATTGCTTTCTACAAGAGACAGGAGTGTATTTAATGGGAAGATCTCAAGGACAAGGGAAACATTTGTTAATAACTGAGGGAATGAGCACCAACCCACCTCCCGGGGACCGTTGTGAGACGCTTCTGCATGTCCATAACCTTTCTGTGGGCAAATTCTGCTGCAGGATGCTCTCCCAAGGAGTCAGTTCTGACCAAGGGAGCAATTAATGTTGGTGTTTCTTCACAGATTATGTTTGGGTGGTCCAGCAATGGAAGGAGCCTAATTTTGTGTCTTGAGTCACAGGGAACTTCAGTGCTTCATTCCCGCAGATGGTTTTGACAACCTGCTTGAGAAAGTGGGTTCACGGGTCATTTTGTGGTTATCAGGTCATTTTAAAGTTAGCAATAGCCTTGGCAAGATTAATTGCACTAAACTGAGCTATGTTGATTTACCCCTGTTAAGTCCTGGTTGATGTAGCTTTTGCTCTTCTTTTTTTTTTTTTTTTTTTTTATTAGGAATTGTTATAAGTTTATGCCATTGTGTCAAAATAAAGGCATCCATTCAAAGAGTGGATAAGCATATCCACTTATCTCCACATATAAGTGGAGAGCATAAGCGAGGTGTGGGTTTATAACTTCAGTTTATTTTCTCAAATATGTAATTACAACAAAAGGGTTTGGTGCTGTGCTGGGCACGGCTGCTGGATGCTGTGTTACTGCCGGTGGCATTTGCCACCCTGGCTGAACCAGGTGAGACAGACTCTCTCCCCCACACTGGAGTCAGTAGGGCACGAGTGTGGTCTGTATGGATTTGTTTTCACTGATCTCTAAAGATTTATCATCCTCACTGCTCCTTTGAAAGGCTGAGGGACTTGGGCCTTTTTCGGTCTGGAGAAGAGAGGACTGAGAGGGAATCTGATCTTCAAGGGTGGGTGTCAGGAGGATGGGGCTGGTCTTTTCTCAGTGGACAGGACAAGAGGAAATGGGCACAAACTGGAACATAAGAAGCTCATAAACATGAGGAGGAACTTCTTTGCTGTGAGGGTGGCAG
>BJBW01006367.1:36734-49403 GCA_004320125.1 Scolopax mira | reverse complement strand
CCACCTGGACATGTTCCTGTGGGACCTGCTCTGGGTGGCTCTGCTTTGGCAGGGGGTTGGAAGAGATGATCTCCAGAGGTCCCAACCCCATGTGACTCTGAGATTATTTTTTTCTTCTGAATATCCCATTTTAAATATCCTTTTTTTTTTTTTTGAAGGATCGGGGTGTTCCTATTGATCTGCAAAAAAAGAGACAGCAGTTTTGAATGGTGTTGGTGGGACGCTGGGGGCTCTTACAGCGCGGTGGCTGCTGCTGCTTCAGTTGTAACCACGGGTTGCTCCCCACGAATTTGCAATCCCAAACCTCTGCCTGAGCTGGCTGTGACTCCCCAGTGAGTTATCCAAGTGGGGTAACCACGGCGGATGTGGAACCCTGGGTGATTTTAGCAGTTGTGTTTCCCAGGGTGGGATGTGGGGATCCAGGGTGGGATGTGGGGAAGAGCCTGTTCCCTCCCACGCTCAGCCGAAGCTCTGCCAGTCCGACCACATGAACTGTAGGGCTCGGTGAGAGGTGGTTTCCCTTCCTCTGTCTGCCAAACAGAAAAAGTTTTATGAAGAGAAACCTCACTAAAATGAAGACTCTGCTCTATCTCTGGTTTGTTCCCGCAAATGGAATTAGTTTAATAATAAATCCCACTGATCAAGGTGTTAATATAAACATGGAAATCCTTTGAAGTGTAAAAGGTGCTGCTAAAATGCTGCATTTGTGTAACTTAGGTAAACTTCAATTTAAAAGAAAGAAGACGAGAATTTTTATCTTTTGTTGGTTATTATATTCACTTCTATTTTTTTACGCTTTCCAGAAGGCAAAAAAATAAATCAAAACTGGACTTATTGCAGTATTCTCTATTCAAACATTTTAATATACATTGCCTGGTGGTGCAAAGGACAGATAATGATGTGGGCCTATCTTTTCTGCAGAAATTGATTATTTGGGTGAATGTTTCAGAGACCACTGAGCATACAAAGTCCTGGTTGTGGTGGGAGGAGCTGGGAACATCCTTCCCCTCCTGGAGCCCCTCCTGCCCCAGCATCTGCCAGGACCAGCTGACCTTGGCTCTCCAGGGCACGCTAATGTTGGGGCCAAACTCCAGACTTTCGCAAAACTGATTAGATTTAGTAAAACTGACTTAGTCAGGCTCTGCTGAGTGGTTCCTGGTGATGTGGGGTAACACATTCATGGTCTGGCCCATAATGTCCATCCCCAGCCACAGCAGGTGGGACACAGGCTCCCTTTCTCACCTGTGGAGGGATGTGCCCCTCTCTATTGTATAATAATTTTGCCCAAATGTGATAACTTTCAAAACCCTGGTGCCTAAGTAATGTCAAGAAGGTGGCTGACTTACTAACATCAGTTCTAGATGGTTTGGCTCACCTAAACAGGTGTGTTTCTGAAAGAGGTTTGGAAGTGTGCCTCGTCATAGGACCATACCCTTTGCTCTCACAGCCTTTCAGTTGTAAGTGCAATTTAGTGTTTACTAATTTTTCCTTTTGTGCCATGTGTTGTCTAGTTTTTGCATATAAAATGGCAGCAGGTGGCAGAAGTGAAGGAATTTGAGGTGAAAATGCAGAATTTCACCAGGTGAATCTTGTCTCTTGGTTCTCTGGGAAGGTAACAAGAGGGAGGAGAAGGCTTGGAGCAGAATTCAAACAGTAGCCACACGTACCCTTCAGCCACTACTGATGTGGAAAGTGAAATAATGTTCTGGACAACTCTGATGGCTGTTCCACGCCTGGTGGTTTTCACCCCGTGGGCTGCTGGTGGCAATGGGCAATGAGATATATTTGAGGTTTATACATCAAAGCACCTGTTTTAAAGTTGTTTTTGTTTTACACCTGAGACTGTAAGCCTATTCAATTTCTAGAGAATGTCTTTCTTCTCATTTTGAGCAAACATTTTTTTTTTTTGGTTTTGGCTGTTTTTGTTGCCTCATTTTTACTTTAAAGCAATTGTGACTCCAGCCCAGCATCCTGGCGGCTGCGGTTCTCAGGTGAATTTGGTGCTGTGTTTGTATTGTAAATGCTGCCACCTTCATTTCCTTCCCTCCCCAGTAAAAAAAAAATACAGAATTTAGCAGTGGAGAAGGTGAGAGCACTCTATGGTTTGGCCGTGACCCCCCCCATTATTATTTATAGCTGTGGCCCTGCACTGAGATGCCAGAGGAAAATGAGAGAAATGGGGAGTAACAAACATTAGATCACTCCGACAGGGAAGAGCTTTCCTTTCGAGGAGACATGAGGCCACGCATCCCCTCTGTCACCCAAACTGACTTTTTAAGAACTGAGGCTTTACAAACCCACTGCACCCCCCACAGCACAGGCAGGGTTTAACATGCTCCTTTTTCTTGTTTCACAACACCCCCTTTTTTTTTTTGTTTTGTTTTTTTTTTCTCCCCAGGCATGGTGTGCTCTCCATGGGTTGGATGGGTTGTTGTTCTGCAGAACCAGCATGCAGCGGGTGCAGTGAGGGTTCATTTTGTGGTTTTTTTTTAATAGCTTTATAGTTCTTCTTAGTTATTCACCCATTAAACATGATTTAAGTCATACCTTGGTCCTACAAAACTGAGTAGTGCCGGGAGGATGTTGTGTTAATTAAAGCAGCCCTTGGTGTCTCTTGTTGGTGCCCAAATTTTTGCGGTCTGTGGTTTCTGGCTGGGCTCTGCAGGCACAATGGAAAGTTCAGTCGTTGGGTGCTGAATTGGGCACAAAAATGAAGAACCGAGGTGTGAAGCAACACTTTGGACATGGCTTTTCTCATGCCTTCTGGTTTTCTCGCCGTGCTGGCAAGTGCTGTGCTACAGTGCTCCTGGGCAACCAGGACCCAGCTTTGTGACCAAGTGGTGCCTTGCTGGTATAATTTCAGGGGTTTCAGACCATTTTTGGATGGTTTCATGGCTCCCACAGGTGTTGCTTGGTTGTCTGCCTGCTCTTCATGGATCTTGGTTCCCAGTCGACATGGAGGGTCCCTGCTGAAGCCACTTCCACAGTGGGTAGCAGGACAGGAACACGTAATTTCTGTGACATGCTTAAACAATGTCCCGTCTGTTTTTTTTTAAAAGAGGCAAGAATTCCTGCAGGGAATCCTGTAAAGAATTCCTGCAAAGGCTTTTTCTGTTGTGTCCGAGCAGCTCTCTTTGCCCAGGGTTGGTGGTGGCTGTTCTTGGTCACTTGATGGATGGTGCCACCTCCATAAAACCCCATGCTGGTCCCCCCCTGCAATTACTTCCTGTTCCTCTGAGCTGCAGCTCTCCCCTTGTCTCCTTCAGGTGTTTGCAGAGGGGTTATCCTGGCTCCTTCCATCTGGATTTGGGTGAAAAACCGCTGAAACTCTCATCTTGCCTCCAACATCAATACAATTCTTAGTGCCTAAAACTGAACTCTTCCCCGGTGTACAGCGCCGGTGTAGCATGACCTGCTTTGGTAGACACTAATTAAGATTACCTGTGTAGCAATTTGCCAATGTACTGTTGATGGGCATCTATTTAGTAAAGAGCTCAGCTGCTTTATTAACATTAATGAACGATAGTAGACATTTTTTTTGCCCTTTTTACTAAGGTCACGCTCAAATCATTGCGTTACAAGACTTAATTACAACAAGTTAATTTGTTGCTTGCCTGCCTTGCAGATGTTTAGGAAAACACATTTTGTCCTTCATATATCATGCATCTATAGTATTGCTCTTTATGCTAAAGTAATATCGTTATCATAGCTGGCCAAGGCTGGGGATTGTTGATGGATCACTGTTCAGTGCCCTGCCAGCCACAGCCATTAATGATGGTGGTGTACTTTGTACAATGCCACCCTTGTCCCCAGCTGTATGTCATATCTAAGTTTGCCTCTAGAAAAATACCACCACTGCTACTACTACTAATAAAAATAATAGAGTACTGATGCACAGAATGTACTGTTTACCAATCCCATGGCATTGTATGTGTCCTTCAGTGTTTCTTGCCTCTGCAGAAAGAAATTTGTGCCATTTCTTGGTCACGGCCACTCAATTGCTCCTCGTTTTGGTTGTGCTGTAGAGGAGGACTGTGCAGCATCCTGCATCTTTGCCACGTTTTGCTGTCCCAGCCGGGTCCCTGGTGAAAGGCAGGTGGCACACCATGGAAATGCTCGTGTCCAAATCCTCTCAGGCAGCAGCAGAGACCACTGATGTGTTTGTGAATGTAAGTTGTAAGTTGAGTGATTGTTTCATAGGATCATAGAATGGATAGAGTTGGAAGGGACCTTAAAGATAACAGAGTTCCAACTCCCCTGCCCTGGGCAGGGACACCTCCTACCAGAGCAGGTTGCTCCAAGCCCCCTCCAACCTGGCTTTGAACCCCTCCAGGGATGGGGCAGCCACAGCTTCTCTGGGCAACCTGGGCCAGGCTCTCACCACCCTCACACCAAAGAAGTTCTTTCTATTATCTAATTTAAATCTCCCCTCTTCCAATTTAAAGCTATAACCCCTTGTTCTATTGTTCCACTCCCTGATCAATGGTCTGTCCCCATCTCTCCTGTAGCCCCTTCAGGAACTGAAAGGCCGTTATAAGGTCTCCCCAGAGCCTTCTCCTCTCCAGGCTGAACAACCCCAACTCTCTCAGCCTGTTTTTTCATAAAAACAGTTTCCTCTCAAAGCAGAAGTGTCTGGGTGGGAGAGAAGCCCTCATGAAATTGCATCCCCACTGAGAAACACACTGTTCCCAGTGCCTCCAGACCATCGTCCCCAGCGTAACCACCCACCCAGGAGGATTTTGAAAGTTGGTTTTATTACTGCTACGGGAGGAAGACGTGCTGGAGGTGCTGCAGCCGGTGCCTTGCAGCACCCTGAGCCCTCATCCTCCTTGCCAAGGGAAGGAGACAATCCCGTCTGTGGGGCTGGCAGATGGAGCATCCACCTCAGGCAAAGCAGAGCTGAAACCCAGCCCTGATGCAAAGGAGCAGGGAAAAACAGCAGGGGCAGAATGAATGCAAACCCTCCCTGACCTGTGTGCTCATCTGCCAGCGGCAACGACCATTGGAGAAGCGATGGAGAGCTCAGGCTCATAAAAAAAACCCCCAAACCCTAGTGATTCACATTTATAGTCACTTTACGTTCAGTATTTGCAAGCCCGAAAGGATCTTTACAGTAAATTAATTGGTAATAAATGGCAGATGTGTTGCTCTGGGGCACCCTGCTGTGACTTGGAGTGGGTTTTCCCCAGGCTGCAGGAGATGGCAGGCGTGGGGAAAGGCAAGCAAATGGTGATGGCTGGCTTCTCTTTTTTTTCCCCTATCTTTTATTTATTTATTTACCCCCCCCCCACCCCCTTAATTTGGCAAGAAGTCCCCTGCTTCTTGTAAATATTCCCAGGAGACAGAACGAGTGCCACAGGTAAGTCAGCACGAGCAGAATCACCTTTTTTTTGGGGGGGGGGGGTGTGTGTTCGGTAGGCTGTAGCTCTTTACAGCGACCCAGAGGACCCAGCAAAACTGTTTAAACACCTTGTGAGCCACCCTAACAGCCTGCAGTAGCTGTGAGGATTGCTGGAAAGGCCATGGGTAAAGAGACGCAAATCTCTGCCCACCCTTGGAGGGTGATGGCTGGGGGTCCCCCACTCCTGGCCACCCCTGCACCCCAATATCCCTTCCTCACTCACCAGTACATTCAGGCACTGAGCAGAGCTGGTTCAGTCCAACAGAGAGGAAAAGCATATTTTTCTCAGATACATTGATGTCCCACTAATCTGATGAGCATGCTCCAGGGCTGAAGTTTCAGGTCCTCTTGCTTCTTTTGGTCCCACAGCAACTGGTCCCCTCTTGCTGGGCTCGGTTCTCTTGGCTGGTGTGGGAGAGGGGTCAAAAAATGAGCTGTGGAGTCAAAAAAAGGAAGACACAAATAGTGATAACAGGCTATTTCAGACTTGTTTTCATAAATGGATGCCTGGGTTTTGGACAGGAATTTTATGGCCTTTTCAAATTTTTTTTTTTTTTTTTTTAAGTAAATTTTGAAAATGTTTTCAAAAAGTTTTTGAGAGTCATTTACTGGTAATCATGTTATAAAGTGATAATCATAAGAAATCTGATATGGAGATTTGCTGTGCTCTGGGAGGGGGAGGAGGTGGAAAGAGGACCTCTTTCTGTCAACTGGTTTGGAAACCACAAAGCAGTTTTGCAAGATGAGAACAAAAATAAAGGAGTAGAGTTGGGCATATGCTGTGAAAGTGTCTTCTCCCGTTCGTGGAAAGCAGAGAAAGAGCCAGAGAAGAAAGGTTGGAGGCTTCACTAAATCCTAATTATCCTTTGATTGTGCCCACAGCAGGGATGAAGTTTTCAAAAGTGCGGTTTCTGTAGTAAATCCAGAAAACTGGCTGAGCAGTCGAT
The DNA here is from genome assembly GCA_004320125.1 of Scolopax mira. Taxonomy (NCBI): domain Eukaryota; kingdom Metazoa; phylum Chordata; class Aves; order Charadriiformes; family Scolopacidae; genus Scolopax; species Scolopax mira. The sequence goes on along the minus strand of BJBW01006367.1, from coordinate 43,055 downwards.
AGTCCCATTTGTGTGCCCAGCAAATGCTCCAGATTGGGCTAAAAGCTGCTCTGATTTGTGCCATTGGATGTGCTGCAGGAAAGTTGTTTTCACCTTCCTTTTCTTCCCTGCCCCAGGCAGGAAACCTGTTCCGTTCAGGCGGTGTCTATAATCCTGCATGTTTATTTAGGCTGGGACGTTAAAGTCCTCACAATATCTGTTTTTCTATTTTTTTCCCCCTCTTCTCCTTTCTTTGGCATTGAGGAATCACCAGAGCTATTTGGAGTAAACCCCCGGCATGACTGCCAGGGGACTAATTACTGAACTCCTCGCCTCTTTTTCCAGGTACTTGAATTCTCTGGGAATGAGAGCCTGAGGAAGGCAGGAGGAGGGAGACACCCCATGTAAGCACATATCTCTAATCTGTAAAACGGATGGTTTATGGTCTTGCTTGTCTTAGTAGATCAATGCATTTCAGTCTGTTCTGTGGGGTTCAGCTCTCCAAAATGCTCAGGATCTGCAGCAACATGGATTCTGGAAGAAAGTGGGGAGCAGAGCAGTCTGCTGTGTACGGGCTGCATTTTCTGGAGGAGGGTGACTTTGATTTCCCCCGAGTGACAGAGTGAAGAGGCTCTTACAGCTGGAGCTGTGGGATTTCTTGTTTCATGGTCCTTGTTTTGACCTCTTGGGCAAGAGGCAGTTGAGACCCAGCCATCCCCTCCCAGCAAAGATCCACTGTTCCAATGCATAAAAATTGACTCTTTGGATTATATTAAATATAATTGACTTATATTTATATTTATATATATATTTATACTTGTTTTAATTTTATATTAATAATATATTTATTATATTATTTTTATATTTATTAAGTTTATATTAATATGTGATTCCCTAGATTGCTTGCAGAATGAGATGGGCTTGCCTCCTCCATGTTCCCAGTGGCCACATCCTTCTGCCTGACATGGGTAAGAAGTACCTCATAAAAATAAGTGGTATATTGCATATTTCTTCCATGTGTCCAGCTCTGTGCAGGCTGTGCTGCTAACTCCAGAGGGCTGGACACTGTTTTCCCACTGCATTTATTTCTTGCTTAGTTAGGGAACGTAATTTCGTATGACTCTTGTGGCAGAAATAAGATAATACCCATTTTGGCAGCATCAATTTTCATCAGGAATGGGAACAGTGCTCTGTGCAGGGATCGTAATGAGGATGGTTTTATTTGCATTTGGTGAAGATGGATACAAACTGAAAAATCTCCTGGCACATTTTTCTTAGAGTTAAGTAAAGACATTAAGTGTACACATAAATGCAATAAACACCCGCAAATGCAGTTAACAGGCTGAACAAATACTCATGGTCTCTGTACATTGACTCCCCCTGATGTCCAAGGAGGACACTCAGAAACTCGAGGAGAATTAATGCAAATACTTGTACCAAGTGGTGCGGCCCCACTCCGGCTGTGAACGTACCCTGGAGTGCTCTTTGGGAGGGGGCTGTTACAAGGGGGGTTTGATTTATCTGGTTGCAGGATTATCTCGGAATTAATAGCGTCCTTGGCTATTAGTGGGCAAAGCATCAAGTGCTCTCACATGTATTTAAGAATGTGAGTTATTCTTAAGTGGCAGCAAGGACTGTACGCAGGATAAAATTCAATATTATTAACCAGCCGTTGAGGAAAGTGAATAATGTTTATGCAAGGATTTATTTTTTATTTTCTGTTCATAGAATCTTTTAGTCTCTATTTAGTGTTGTTCACCAGTGTGTGTGCAGAGCACTTCTCTGCAGGCATGGCCAGCAATGAGCTAGGGTTGTTTTGCCATGGACATGCTTGGTGGGGGCAGAGACCCAGAGGGGTCTGAGCTTGACCTGAAGCCAGGTCCCTGATGGGCTTCCTCCCAAAAGTACCATTAGGAGTAAAAAGTCCTACATGGAAAAGTCAGATAAATTAGTGGGGAAAGCCCTGTGGGTGTTGCTGAGTGAGATCCCTGTTGCGTGGGAGGGAGCACTGGCATCCTTCTCACGGGGACACTTTGAATTTTTTGGGATGGCAAACACAGAAGGAATTCTGATATTCATATGGGGGTGGGGGGGGTGTTGGCAGGATTCATGCCCCAGTCTCAGGAGGGTTCTCTGCCCCCTCCAGGGAGAGGGGCTGGGGGAGATGGCGTGGGAATGCAGTGAACTGGTGAAATCCCACAGGCTGGGGGACAGGGAGTAGGAATGCAGTGGCCTGAGACATTGCCAGCTGAAATCCCACAGACTGGAGCAAAGCTGCTGTGAACACAGGGCAAGAAATACCCCGTCACACAAAACCACTGGTTGGGATGTTGTGTTTCGTACTCTGCCCAGCGCGGCACGGCCGATGCTCCATGAGCTGATTTCCATCAGAGGAGCTCAGCAGGCTGTCCGCATCCCTACCCACCCCAGAAACCATCAGCTGTGGGGTGGGCTGGCCAGCAGCTGCCCTCAGCCCACGGCAATTAACTTTTGCCTGGAGAAAGGCTCGATGAGAGGACGAGCAGCAGCAGTTCCAGCTCCTGGGCCGCCTGGAGAGGGAGGCACAGCCTCAGGAACAGCGGAGCCGCGTGCGGAGGCAGAAACTGAGCCCTTTCCCAAGTCCCTGGTCTGAGATTTGTTTTGCAAAAAATAAAAATGCCCTTTCTGGGCAGCAGCCCCCTGTCCCTCCGCCGGGGCTGCTCGTCCCAGCGCCGCAGCATCGCCCGAGGAGTGGGGCTTGTGCCACCCTGGCAGGGCTTGGCCACGAAAGCCGCTTCGCCCGCGGTGCCCAGCGCTGAGCTGCAGCAGGAGGGGCATTCGGTGGGATTCCTGGGTTCTGTGAGGGCCCCTTCGTGCTCTGCCTGTGGCTACATCCTGCCGTCATAAAAGGATAATGAAGAGGTTTTAGACGGAGAAGGGAAAGGCATTTTTGAGCAGTTAAGATAACGTGTTAGAATAAATGAATTGTTGAGATGAAAACATTTTTGCTTAGTAATTAGGATGTTCATTTTTCCCATAGCTAATGACGTTTGCAATGCAGGGCTTTGCTGGATAATTTTTAACAAGAAGCTGGGACACGGATCCACGTTCCAGAACTATCATATGTTTATGCTCATCCATTTTCTTGAGTCTTTCTGGAGATAATGAGTCCTGCCTCCCTTCCTCAGTGTCAAATTCGAGTTTGACCTTTTTGCTTGTAAATAGATTAGAAAAATTAATTCCAGGCTATAATAAGGTCTTTCATTATGCTATGGGGAAGGTTACTTATGCTTATAAAGCTTGTTCCAACCTAATAGGTGTGAAAGGAAAGAACACTTAAGCTCTGCTGCTGACAAGAACATTGTTGCTAAAAAATAAAAGTCATGGCGGGTTCGATTTTGCTGTTGTTATTTAAGATAAACATCAGCACCACAAGCATGAAGTGGAAGATACATCTCTAAAGATAAAGGGAGTGGGTTTTACGCTGGCCCATCTCAAATGCAATCAACCATCTGTTTCCCCCATTGTTCATGAGGGGGGAGGTTGGGAGAGGAGTTTTTTTCCCAGGCAGTTTCTGGCAGCTCATGCGAACCCTCTGGGTGATGCCCATTTGCAGCAGTTTCTCCGTTTCTGAGGCTCCTTCCCGTCGCAATTGGTTAAAGGATCTTTCTAGACTCAGCTGATGGAAGGTGATTAAAGCTGAGGGTGAAAGGTGTGACATGGTCCCTCCCTCTGACAGAAATCACCCTCGTGATGGGAACCGAGCAATGCGGAGAGGGAAGAGGAGCAGAGCCCAAGGGTGAAGATGCTCAGGTGAAGAATGCTGATAGCACTATTTCCTCCTCCTTCCCCCCCCTTCCTCCCCGCATCACCTGGGAGTTTTGCTCTAATAATGTCAAAATCCATGCAAGCGGAAGGAAAGATCTTTGTTTTCTTGGCTTTGTTTATTTTCTTTGTTCTTTGTTGGATTACTCAGATTGCCCCATAATCTGTGAGTAGTTCCTCAGTGAACCTGCAGTCCCTGGGGCTTTGGGGAGGGGTGAAGATTTTGGGGCAAGATAAGGGGCAAGATAAGGGGCAAGAACAGTCCGACCAGAAAGTCAGAGAGTGTGAAAATTCTTTGTGTCTGTGTGAGAAAACAGGAGGGTCAGGTTTTTTTTGAGAGGATACTGTGCACAGCGTGTGAGCACCAGCCTCTGCCTCTGGGTTCTGCAATTCAGACCTGGCTTCAGGGGCAAAATGAGCTGGTGGGCTCACCTCTGCAAAAGCAGTTTGAAAACAATTGATAAGCCCAGTTCCAGGCCCAGGGCAGGGCGAATGAAGACTGAGCTGAAAAATTAATGAGAGATGTAAAAAATGTACCCAGAGCTTGGCTAACCATTGCTTGCTTTGGACGGTTGCAACCTCCACCAGCACTTTTTGTTTCCTTCCTAATCGTTCTTTAAAAAAAGTTAATGTTCCAAAACTGTGTCCTAGAAAGGGCATGGAAAGGCTCTCTTAAATTTGATGCAAATAATCACTGGATCAAACCCTGTTCTCTGTTAAAGGAAATGACTACCCAAATTGCCCATTTAACACCTTTTGTTGTGATCTACCTGGTGGAGGCTGCAAAATGCCTTTAGAAAAGGCAAAGTCTCTGTTGACTGATTGTTCAGTGTGTTTTAAATTAGTGGAAAGCTGTGTCTCCCAGAAATACCGCTTTCATAATTAGCCTTGTGTACTTTGCTATGACTTAGTAAAGTGACTGAATGCCTAGGGAGAGGTGAAAAACAAGCTCCGCTTTACTTGGGATAAGGAAAGCATTTTCTTCGCAAGTCAGTTGTTTAGGAATTGCTTTAATTATAATGAGTAAACCGAGGGTACTTATATTAATATAATTGATGTTACCAAATGGAATTTATAGTTACTGAAGCAGTAATAAAAAGTAACTCATAATAACAATTAAATGGTTTGCTGACATCTTAGAGGCATTCCATGTTCTGAATAACTGAGATGTACACACGCAGTCCTCAGAAAGGAATAAATCTGGGCCAAGTTAACGCTTCCAGGTCAGGTCAACTGCTGCACAACCACTGGCATCAACCTGTGTTCTCTACAATTTAGACAAACATTTTGGTTCACAGCTGTTCTCAGGTTATTACTGCCTTTACTCCTGTTATAGCTATGGAAATTGAGACAGAAGTGGAGTTTCTAGCCCAGGACCCAGCTTGAGGGAGTGGCTGAGCACAGATTTGAGCTCACCTGGGCTCGACCCAGAGTCCTACCTGTTCTCCAGGGTCTGCTCTGCACCGCAGCTCCACCATCGGGTTATATTTATGCCCAGACAATTCCCTCTCCATTATGAAATTTCTTTTCTGGCAGGGTATGCATCTATCATTAAATCAAAATCTTACTGGAAGCAGAACAGAGGCTCGAACTTCAAAGCCTTGCCGCTGTTTTCCATGGAGCTCCATGGAGCTGGTTGCCTGGGAGCCTTATTTGAAATTATGCATGGAGACAGGCAGAGGGGAATGATTTCCAAAGTCGTCATAATTGTGCCCTGGAGTTGGGAATGTCTGGGGGGGCACCAAAGGCGGTGGGGACGAGAGGGAGTGTGAGCTGCTCCCAGCCCCACCACAGCCCTCCAACAGAGAAAAACCTCGCGGGGCAAAACCCGTGGAGACCGCCCAAAGACTCTGTGACCTCTTTGCACCCCCTGCACCTACAGAGCAGCCAGCAAGCCCTCGTTTTCTATCTGCTTTCCATGTCATTTGGTCTCGCTCCTTTCAGAAGGCTGATGGGTACAGAGATGACAAAATACTCCCTGACATCCTGCCCTTGGCAGCCTCTGCTGAAGGAGGATCCTTGCTTTTGGATCCCAGCCACCTTGCTCTTAAAATATTATTAAAAGGCCCCTTTTGCCTTAAAATTTTATCACTTTTTAAAGCCTTGCATAGCTAGATTTGTGCATTTGTGTTTTGTAATCATGATGCATCAAAATGGAAGGTAATTAAGTCTCGGACGGGCAAAAAGTTTTCAAGTGCCTGGGAGAATTTGTTGCCTGGGTACACACAGCGCCTGTCTAGCTAGAAACCTCCATCTGGCAGGTCTCAGGTCAGAAGTGTTCATTTTGAACAACTTTTAAATAGCGAGGAAGCATTTGCTGCGTGCTACAAAGCAGCAAAGAGACAGCCTTGCTCTCCAGCTTGTTGTGGAGGATTGTCTCTCGGGAGCTGAGTCCTGGTGTGCTAATTGGTGTGTTTCATAGAACCATAGAATGATTTGGGTTGGAAGGGACCTTAAAGCTCACCAATTTTGAATCCCCCTGCCCTGGGCAGGGACAGCTTCCACCAGCCCAGGTTGCTCCAAGCCCCCTCCAACCTG
>BJBW01006367.1:0-31050 GCA_004320125.1 Scolopax mira | reverse complement strand
AACCTGGGCCAGGCTCTCACCACCCTCACACCAAAAATTCCTTCCTAATATCTAATTAGGTAGCTAATTACTGCAATTATAACGTTTTATGAAAAGAAATTGCATTTCATGGTCATCATTATCATGATGAATTTCCCACGTTATTCCTGGTCACCTGCACCACTTGTACCATCAATGGCCACAGTCCTGTCCAGAAAGAAAACCCTCCTCTCCTGTGCATGGAGGGGATGGTGTCATTAATGGGACAGTGTCTAATTGCTCTGCTGCCCAAGGTCAATATTTATATCCCTCTGTACATATTACTCACATCTGAGCATTCTGTTACACATTGCGTGGCTGGCTTTTGCAGATAGATAAATTTATAGCCGGCTTTCTCTGACCAATCTAACACATATAAATGCTGGTCTTAAATCTGCGGAGAGACTGGGGAGTGAGATGTTTTGGCAAATTGCACAGAGCAAGTGAAATGACAGGAATTGGGAAGTGGGAGTGTTGCTTGGTACAAGATCCTTGACTCTTGTTGAGTGATAAATTTTCCCGTACTAAATAGCTGGCACATTATGTTACACGGGGTTGATGGGTGCAAATTATCAGCTTGGTTGTTTCCAGACAGAATGTTATTAGCCATAGGGAAATATGGCAAAGGGCCAGGAGCAGAGCACGAATTTCTGTGTACATTGTCTTGAATTGCAAAAGCGATTGTATGGGCCTATTCGAATAGGCAACTGGAAAGCCACTACCGAAGCTATATTTAAAGTGAAGAGATTAAGCTTTTTCCAATAGGGCCCTGAGACCCTGATCAAATAGAGAATATCAGAATGCCATGTTAATTAGAAACAGCCTGTAATCAAAGAGCTACGTTTCCTACCATGTTGAGATCTTAATATGCAGGACGCAAAGAAAGGATTGCAATTATGTGGAGAGAAAACCTAGAGTAATAAATATTTCAGAGAGGATATTGAGCTCCATAGTTCAACCAGTCTGCAAAAATTCAAGGTGAGACCTCCTAAATGGATGGATAACCCCCTGCCCTCCTCATCTGCTGTGAGGTTCTTGTACCTCCTTTCCACATGCCGAATTCTGCCCAACAAGCAGCGGTTGATGTTGGGCCAGTGCCTGGGCTGGGGTGGCTGCTTCTGTTTTCCTTCTTTGCACTGACCTCCAAAATGTGCAGCTTTACACCAGCTCATACATTTACAGCATCCCATTTTCATAGTAATTCGTTTTTGGCAGGCAGTGTGCAAAAAATTCTGAAACCAAATGATTAGCTCAATGTAATGTGAATATTCAGCCATGGAAAATTTTCCCTTTTCCCTCCAAGCTGAGGAACATTTTTTTCCCCAGTCTTGAATACCACTCAAGGTCTTCTGTCCTCGTTTCTGAAGGTCTGCACCTATAGCCCTAAGCAAATTATTATCCCAGTGATGTTTTATTCATTGTAATGCTGCCAAGTGGATATTAATTTTTTTGGTGTGTTAATGAGTAGTAATTTAAGCATTTGGAAAAATCCTAACCTATGGAGAAGCAAAAAAGTATTAAGAATAGAAATGTATGTCCCAAATGAAGGAGTTCCCGTGATGTGGATGATGGGTTACCCAGAGATGGGGGTCTCATCTCCCAGAGGATGCAGGGATGCAGGACAGTGAGGATGCTCCCTGGGTCTGCCCACAGCCCTGCTCCTGCCCTGGTACCCGGGGAAGGGCAACTCCCAGATGCCGGCTCGGTTGTAAAAGTGACTGACACCACTTTTACTGACTCTCCTGGACGTGTTGTGCCAAAGGCATTGAAAATGCACTCTGGTATTGATGTCAATGGTATCCTCTAAATGTAAGAAGTTAATAATTCATTAGTCTGCAGTCAGTCCCTACTCAGAAAGTGACTCCGCAGAGCGACACGTGCATTGGCACAGAATCTTCCTCCTGGTCACGGAGGCTTTGCTCTGGTCTCCATCCCCCTTTTCAAGACTGGCTCTGATGCTCCTTTATGCACATTTTCTGCTTCTCAAATAATGCTGCCTAAGCCTCAGATAAACTATTAACTACAGAGAACAACGGTCACTGTTAAAATGGGTATTTTTCTTTCCAGGGGGAATCAGGGCTGCAGCATCCTTAGTCTTCCAAGCAGAGGTCCCCTGGATTAGGAAATACCAGCAGGACTGGTGTTTCTGCTGGTGGACCTACTGCTCTGCTGAGCCATACCTGCTATGATCATTTATATTTTAAACTAAATTTTGAAAATTATTATATAATTCATGGCTAAGCCACAGTTTGCTTGTGGGAATCGTGAATTTCCATTGGTTAAGAAATGGGTATAAAAGAGTGTTTGTTACCAAATGGAGCCAACCGGTCTCCTTGCTTAATGAGGTTATTGATGGCCAGCTGAAGCTCAAGGAGCACATGTCTGGGTCTGTGGCTCACTCAGACCAGAAGTAGGGCAGGGAAATGTTGAGATGAAAATGGTGCCTCAAGGTGCAATAGAAGATGTGGCTGAAACAGGGCATGTGGCATGGTGTTCTCTCTGGGGTGGGTACAAAGTGGGTGTCTGCTGAAGAGGAAGGTAGAGGAAGTCTCCTGAGCATGTTTTCTGTCAGTAGAAACTATGAGTAGAACAAAAAAAGACCACATTATGTAAAATACATGTGAGTGATTCTTTGTGAAGCCAGAGGGGCGAAGGGTGCGGTTGAACAGAAGAGCTGCCTGGGAGGGCTTCTGGCACTTCAAGTGCTTCACTTCACGTCCCGGACAGCCTGGCTGCAGAAAGCTCTTTTGAAATCTCTTTGAAAACCATCGGTGTCATGTCCTGTTCAGATCAAATGAAGAAAATGCTCTCAACAAAGCATTTTGAAATTTGTGTAAATGAGCCGAAATGAGGGCTGAGAGATTGTCTCTGGCGTTCGGTGGGATGAGAGCTGCTGAAGACCCTCTGCTGAAGCATGGATGGAGTGCCAGGTTGGTCTGGTCATTTCTTGAGGACTGCGAAAAGGGGGTTCGAATTTAATTTCTGTTCCCTGGTGGCCAGTGTTTGTTTAGAAACACTTTGAAATAATGAGAGTGTGTGGAAACGGTTGAGAAATACCGAGTTTATTTGTGCGTGTCAGTGACCAAATATTGAATACACAACAGAACCAAGAAAGCTTTGATGTGAGGGTTTGAATACAGCTGCTCTGCAGTCACAAACATTTCATCCATCCCCTGCCACTAAAATAGCTTGTTTTTACAGAAAAGTGGGATTCTGACACCTGCCTTATCAGCCAGGAATGGCTTACATGGTGTTTCCTGACAGAGGAACGACCATCGTTGTCGACAGAGCTGTAGTTTAGCAGCTGATGATGAGACCTCCTCCTGGGGTTCCTCCAAGAAGCAGAGACGCATCCATCAGCAGGAGCGTTTGCTGGAGGAATAATGTTGCTCAGATGCACGGTGTGATCCTGCCAGCTGGGCTGGGTTCTGCACTCGAAAACAGCTCGAAAACACATTCTCTGAGGAAAAACCCCTTCTGAAACAGGCAGAAAGACTTTTCCGTGCGGAAACGAGGCGGTTTTTGCCAACTTGCAGCCAGCTTGTTTTCAGGACATGCCAAATATTTGTTCGCAGTCGAGGCGAACATACTGATCTGGTGTCAATAAATGCCTTGATTCGAATCAGTGTTTGGAAACAGTGTGTTGGCCACAGCCAGAGTTGTTGGTGTCATCAGCGCCGGTTCTTACACAAACCGCTTAAGCTGTGCTTTTGTTTTGACATAACTTGCAGGATCATTTTTCATCACCACCAGTAGCTGCTTTGAGAAATCTCCGGAGTTGACACTCGCACAGATTTGCTGCGTTAACACTGAATGCTGCAAGAAATGGTGCTGGATTCTGTTCTCCTACGAAGATCTTTGGTGCAGCTTGGTGGGTAACTGCTCCATGTAAAACGTGTTGGGCTTGAGGAAAATTGGCTATAAGGTCCTTTTTTACCGTTACAGAAATTCATAGTCATATTTCCCAGTTTCTGCTGGCTTTAAAAAAATTTCTAGTAATAATAATCTTTAGCTTTTAATTTCAAAGTTCCCATGTCTGATATCCTTCTTGAATACTTGTTGATGTGCCTCCGTGGTGAAATTCAGTATCTGTTCCCACGCCAGAATAACCATCTCATAACCCGGGTGGGACAGAGCATCTCTGCTCTGCTCCCGTTCCTTTGCTGAAATAACTGTAATAAGGATAGCTACAGGTTTTGGTACAGGACTGTGGCTTGTAGCTCTTGTGAAAGAAAGTCTGTTCCCTGCATTAATTCCCCAATGGCAGATTAATTTCCTTCCTATATAATCACTATGGCCATGAGCAGTGTTATGGTACGACTCATTAGGTCTGTTGCATACAACACCTTGGCCTGATTTGCAAAAATGCTGACTGATCTGCGGGCTCTGCTGACTTCAAGCATCTCACAAGTATTTTAGAAATGTAAAACCAGAACTTAATATATTGTTTTATTTTAATTTTCCCCAATTGAAATAGAAAAGGCAAAGAGCAAGGTAGGAACTTCTTTTTGTCCAGCACCTTATTTTGGCAGCTATACAGGAATTTAAGATCCTTAATTTCCTCAGCCAGAAAAATAACTAGCTGTCCAGCCATCATTATGAAGATATATATATATATATATATTTATATATGGGTGTCAACCTGGACTTTGAAAATGGCCAGGCTGGACTATAGTGTACTGATTTGTTCATTCCTGTAATCAGATGTGTGTTTTGGATTTATAGAAAAATTGTATGAAATATTTATACACAATTTGTTAGTGAAGTCTGCCTCTGAGGGCATTGCTGGTTACACAGTTCTGCAACTTTACTGGGGAAAAGTAAACTTTTAGTTTAGCAAATCATAAAATGGCATCACTTCCCACGTCGGTAAGGGATGAATCCAGGCCTGATTTAGAAAAGAGAACTAACATCTCCTGGTGAGCTGTGCTCCATTTTTTCAGTCATCATCATTTGAAAAATTGGCTGACTTAGGTCTTATCCTGCAAATTGTTACGATGTGAATATTATTCATAGAAAGGCATGTCACCACTGGCATGAACGAGAAGTGCCTCTTATTATGCACCCCTTAGGAGGACAGGAGTCTGCAAGTTTAGCTCAAATAACAGAGTCCATCTTGAACCTTTTGTTCTATGGGAAACCCCCAAATGATTGGTATAGCCAAATAATCACCATGCTCTGTGGAGCTGGTGAATGGCACTATACGTGTACCCGAAATGAGTTTTTCTCCCAGCGATGTGACACGCTGGCAGCGGTAGCACACGGAAGAATTTCCTACTTGTCCCAGAGACCCTCTCCTGTTCTTGTTCTAATCCTCACATTTTGTTTGCAGCATAAATTTACCCCAGGGTTGTAAGACTGAGGTGGCGCAGGGAGAAGTGTGTGCACGTGCAGTTACATCTGGCTTCAGTTAGCCTGCCTAAAAATGGGTGAAACAGACAATTTGAAATTCATAATATCAAATGGCATTAGAGCCAGCTTTTCGGAGCTTTGGCATGACTCACCATGCACAGATTTAAACAACAAATGCACTATCATTCATTCCCTTTGCTATTTTAAATTACGTGGGGGAAAAAATGTCTCATCTAGAACCTATTGAAGTGAATGGGATGACTTCATTAATTTAAGGCGATCTTGGTTTCTATTTTAGGACCTTACCTAAGAGCTGCCTACGTCCTCCCCCCTTCCCTGAGCAGTTGGAGGAAAGCTGAACACATCCTCCCCTGCGTCACGTGTCTTTACTCTGGAGTTGAGGTGAAGAGTTGGTTAATTCATCATTTGACCGCAAAAGGTTGGTGAAATAATTTACTTGAGAAAGACTAATGGGTAAACCAACGCTGGTCTGTGCCGGAAGATTTGGTGTGTTACAGATGAATACAGAGGGCATGGTGTTTTTCAGATTTTTCAAAAAGTTGACTTTTTGGGTTTGCTCTAAAGTAGTCTTCTGCCTTTGGTCTCTACTTGCTGTAGTAAGAGGTAATTTCTGCAGCTTTTAATGTGTTTATTTCTCATGCTCTATAAAAAAAAGAACACAAGGAAAGCCTTTCATGTTTTTTGAGTGAAGTTAATTTTAAAACTGGCTGAGATTAAAACAGAAAAAAACCTTCTTGGATATGACTTTGAGGGTATCGCAGGCTTGCTCCTTGCCTGCTGCCATCAAGGCTTGGACTTGCTGCCTTTGACCATTTCTCAAAGACTTCTTGTCCATATTGGGGGTCAAACTTACTAAAGGGGCTAGGATATTAGTGGGTCATCCATCAAATTAAAGTGTTCCTCCAAACCTGTGGTTTGGATCCAGCAAACGTATGGGAGATGTTGCGTTTTATTGGTATTCCCTCAAATGACCATGTAGTGATAAACCAGCGGTACCGAGGCAGATGGGAACACACTTCTCTCCTCTACACCCATCTCTCAGATGCTGAAATTACCCCTGGAAACATCCTGTCCTCTGGGAACGCTCTCACATGGGAGAACCGAGTGGTGCTTGAAGCCATGGTTCCTCCTGTGTCCCTTAAGGAGTTTTGCTGGTGCATTCACAGCCACAAAAGGGCTGTAGCATTGAATTTCCTTTGATGTGAGAGATATTTATTCGTATTGCTCACATGGAAATAGGCTTCCCCACTCTCGCCTCTAAGGCAGAGGAGATATTGCTGGCTGAGAGAGACAGGCAGAGGATTTGAATGATTTCCACGTGAGAAACCCACTTGGCTGGTTGTTGATCTAAAAAGAAAGCTGGTTTCTAAATTCTGACTTTGTTTACCACAAGTTTGCTTCTCCTCTGCTTTTATTCTATTTTCTCTGCAAATACAGCTTGACATCCGTAAACTTTCTGCCTGTTAAAATTGTGCCTCCGTCAGCATCTCTTCCTGCAGGAACTTTGTGTGAGAATTTCTAGAAGCTATACTTTGTCTTCCAGAAGTCTAATCTTAGACAATAAACAAATCCAGACAAGTGCTTTTTCAGTCTGGAAAGGCAGAAATAAGTAACTTGTACTTGTTAAATTAGGCACTGTAAAAGTGCCGAGCTTTAAATCATTGCCCTAGTAATTATTGTCATCATTGTCATTATTAGATGACATAAGATTTTATTGCTGATAATTTGGAGGCTTTGATACATTTATTTGAACTGACTGCTCCTTTGGCTAAGAATAATGGCTTAAATTCCTCTCATGGGCTTTTGCTTCTATAAAAAGATTGTTGACCTTGAAGCTTTTACTTGATTTTGAATTCTTATTCAAATGCAAATACTAATAACCGAGAGAAAAAGATGTAACTTCCTAAGTAGATGTTCCTTTTGAGTTCTGGGGACCTTGTACAGAAAAGTCAGGTTTTATTTGCATTGTCAGAGACTCCCAGTCTCTCTCTTCATCTTTTTTTTTTTTTAATTTAGAGAATAGGAATGTGAGGCTTTCTTTGTCATAAACAGAAGTTGATGGCAGTCAAGTGCTTTGACTGCTAAAGATCTTCACTCTGCTGTTTGATGGACCTCTTGGCATTTGTATTGTTTTCTTTGCATGATTGTGTTCAGGACAGGATATTACCAAGGCCAGTACCGTGTTCCTCTGGAATTGCTTTTTCTTTCTGCAGTTTTTCCAGACCTTTCAATACTGGATCTGTCTATTGTAGTCTTTACAGTCTTTCTCTCACCTTTATTTGGTGAAGAATAAGAGCGAGCTTTTGGTGCTTCTTCAAGACTAACATTATCAAAATTATCAAAAGCAAATGTGAGCCTTGGTTTTACCTGACTAGCTTTCTCAAAAATGAAATTTCGGGGCTTTGGGGACAATTTAGTGATAAGCTAGGGCTTAAGACCAGGGGATTTCCCTGGTCTCTCATGGGCTTGTTGGCTAATTTTTGGCAGGTTGCATCTACCTCTCTGAACATTTGTTATCCCACCTGCACGGAGGTGCCAGCTTTCTTGGGGAACCAATTTCAGTTTTGCTCTCAAAGCAGTGGGAACTTCACTCGAAGTAATTGTGTTTTTAAGTGCTGTGCTTGTTGTAGTCTCACTGAGATACTGAACATCTCCAAGTCCTGCTGCAGCTCCCCAGAACCTGCTCAGCAGTGGCCACCGTTGACCTTCAGAGGTGGGAGCAGTCATTTTGCAGGGAAGGTTTGCGTGTGGATCTGACTCTTATGGGAGGAGTAAAACTTCATTTACTTTGTTTTCTGTTTTACTTAGTTAAAACTTTCTGGATCCTGAGCTTCCAAATTGGTGATTTCTGCAAGGATGACTCCAAGGAGCTTGGTACAAAGACCTTGCATCTGTCCCTCAGAGCAGCTCTGGAGTCTTCTGCAGAGAGGTACCTCTCTCCTATGTGAAAAATGATAATTCCATGGATGCCTGTGAGAGGCATCAGTGAATAAATCCATAAGGAGAAATGGTTGGGTTACAAGATAAAAGTTTTTATTTACATTACAAATGATAAGAAGTGACAGAAGTCTTAAAGAATACAGACATAAGAATTTGACAATTTGTGTGTTTATTGAATCCCTGTCAGGTCCAGCAGCCTAACACACATGGTAAATGTGATCTTTATTAGAGGATCCCATGGAGATGTTCAAATAATTAAAACTCAGATGTGTTTCTTTGGTAGTGCACTCATCCTGTCTAGTGATAAGGGTGTTTAAAGGCCCTTCAGCAAACAACAGAGGTCTGGACAGACAGCTAATCAAAGATTTCTGAAAATAAACTCTGCATTTGTGAACTGATGTAAATTGTAGTGCTCCAGGACGTGGGTGCTTCTCTGGGAGGAAAAGGTGGGACCCGAGGGTCTCCGTGTCTCTGTGTATGGACCCTGGTTCCCACTTCTGATTATTTCAAGATGTTTTGTTGTTTCTACAAGGACATTTCTGTTTCCCCCTCCTGAAGCTGCTGTTGGGAGGAAGCCATGGCCAGGAGGCAGTTGCAAGCGGGACACTGCGCTATTCACTTCCTGAGGTCGTGTTGCATGAAATATGTACTTTTAGGTGATGTGGTAATACCAAAGGATGATTTAGGGAATAAAGTAGGAAGAAAAAAGACTTGGATAACAACATATAATAGTGCCAGGCAGTAAAAGACTCTGGAGAGCTCCGAAATGTCATGGTTTCATGCAGTGTGCAAATAAGGATGAAATTGAAAATCAGCTATTTTAGGAAAGGTAACTTTTAATTTGCATGAAATAATAATCAAATAATTATCAGACCACCTTAAACAGCAATATTGAAGGTCACTTAACTACACAGAATGATACAATACAATAAGGTGTACCTGGCATAAAATCTTAAGTGGAAGTATAATTACCCATGGGATTTATTAATTTTTATTTTGAATAATCATGTTTATGTTTCTATGTAATGTTGACTTTAGTCTGCAAGCATCTAAAAAGGTTTGACTCTTAGATGGTTCTGGAGAATTGAACTCTAAGTCAGCCTGAAATTGTTAGAAACTGAGGCAATGCAGAAATAGGACGCAAAGATTTTCAATTGTTTTTAATCAAGCAGGTAAAGACTAATGAATCCAATGATAAAAAGACTCCTTCTTGTTATGGCTTGTAGGCTCTGGTGGATAAAAGGCCAGATGAGTCAAAGTCCTCTCGTGCATAATTTTGAAATACTCCTTTGTTTATGAAAAAGAGGACACTTGTTCCAGAGACCTACTGGGGAGTGGTCTGTGAGTTGCCAACCGTAGGAGATTCCTTCCCGAGGGCCATTGTCACAGTGTGGCAGCGATGATCACTGTGACATTCTCTGCCCAGCTTTTGCTTTCCTTCCCATGAAAAGGTTGTGATCTTGGTACAAAAAACCCAACAAACATGTCTGGACCAGTGTGGCGTGAATGAGTTGAATTTAACGGTCAAAAAGTGGAAGACCACCAGTTTTAGATGGTTTTTAATGGTGGCACTAACATGTCAAATTTCTCAGCTCTAAAATCAAAGCTGAAATAGCAATAAAACAATCTGTTTTAAGTTAAATAATTAAACTAGGTATCCTATATTAGGCTCAGACAAAAATTTGAGTATTATACCAGTAATATGGTCTCTAAGCAGTACATTTTGTTCGTTATTATTCTTCACATCCATGCCTTGTATGATCTCTTTTATTGGAGTTAATGGCAAATACTCTTAGGTGATAACAGGGGTGCAGGTTAATTATTCAGTAACTACTGCTAAAGAATGCAGTGTTTCTACTCCTGGTACAAAAAGGCTTCATTTTCCATCATGTCATTAAATACCTTCACTTAGAGTCCTGAGAATAAAGCATTGCCTCTGATTTAGGATCAGCAAAATTACATAGTTTCTGCCTTTATTTAATTGACGTGTGATTTAATGTTAATGACATCCATGTATCCCTGCTCTTATATTTTAAAATGGAACTTGTCTGGGTTATAGCTGAGCCAGTGAAACCTGGCTGAGGTGCAGTGTGATAGAGCACCTCTGTTGACAGACAAAGCCCAGAGCACTTAAATCTCCTGAGAGCTGCATGTTGTGGTCTGGACAACGTAGGTTGCAGAATAAGATCCATCCCCGTGCAGATTTTCATCAAGGAGGTTGAAGAGAGGTGGGAGTCCATTTAATTCTCCCATGTAAGAGGTGATGTGACAAGAGGAAATGGCCTCAAATTGTGCCAGGGGAGGTTTAGGATGGATATTAGGAAAAATTTATTCACTGAAAGGGTTGTCAAGCCTTGGAAGAGGCTGCCCAGGGAAGTGGGGGAGATATCACTGGAGATATTTAAAAGCTGGGCAGATGTGGTGCTGGCAGGGCTTGTCCTGCTGAATCCACTGCTGTCTTGGGGGGCAGGAGGGGCTCTCCTCTGCCTTAGTCCTTCTCTTTCCTCCCCCTTGATGCTGCACAAAATTCAGAGTGACCACAGGCTGCAAGAATGCAATCACAATTCGTTTCCTCAAGGGACAGCCATTTGTAACCATGTTTAATTAATAATAACAATAATAATAAAAAAATAATCCTCTCAACCTGTATATGTCCCATAGCTGAGGTGAGCATTATCACAGAGACAAAAATAGGGGCACTGGGGTTAATTAACTTGCTCTGGGCTGGTGTTAGAGCCAGACGGGATCTTCAGTCAAGAAAAGCCCCCAGTCAAACATAAGGAAATGAGAAGTGCTGCAGTCTCTGTGGAGGCCATGTAGGTGGCCATGGCAAGGTCACAGAAGGCACAGAAACAGCAAAATGAGAAATGCATGTACAAAGCACAAACAAATGAAGCAGGAAAAGAGAAAGAAAAGGTCTCGGGGGGGAAGACAGGGCTGCATTGCGGGATTTAACTGAAAACTAATGCTTTTTTGCTCTTTCTCCTCCTCTGTTCTGTAGGCGAAGACAGATCTTCGGGACACGTGGGGCTGCCGGGCTCCCACCACCTCCTCCTGCCTCTGGCCTGACTGCAGATAAGCAGCCTGTGCCTGTGATAGGTCTCTTCATCCCAGAATATGCGCAGCAAAGTATGTGTTTAATGTAATCAGCCTGTAGGCTATAGATCAACAGCATTTTCTGCTTTGTGCAGCTCCTCGAATGAGTCATGTTTTCCTCTTCATTTGGATGTGCGTATCCTCTAAGCCAGTTGATAAATCGTTCTTCCCTAACTCAATTAAATGTGGTTGTGTTTTCCTGTAGTGCTACAGTTTAATTCACAGCATTGCAGAGAATGTACGGTAACGAGGCTTCTTGTAAGTTGTTTGTACACGTTGCAGTTTTGTCTAAAAGAGCTACTGCTGTAAAGTGAATTATGGATTTCTAGAGAGGAACAAAGGCTTCTCGAGCTGCACCTTTAATAAAACCTCTGAGATCAGTGCCTGGAGGATCCTGAACATCATCAGAAGATCTCTGAGCTATGCCCATTCAGCCTGACGTACCTGGGTACTTCAGAGGTTGAGCCCATGATTTGAGTGGGAACTTTTCCTGCACACAAATGGTCGTGATTCATCCCATTCATGGAGAGTGGTGGCACTTGGCACTGTCTGTAGCCCAGCCCTGTTCAATACACAGCCCCAGACCTCCCATTGCCGTGTCTTGAATGACGTCCCATCAGATGATGAGCTCTATGTTTTCATCTGATACTGCTGCCTTTTTTGTACAGCAAGGTATAATCAAAGTGTTAAATTTGTTCAAATTAACATCTGAAGCCCTCTTCCATTTTGGGGGCTTTGAAAGCTCGGGTGATATATCAATGACCAAACGTAATCGCTTTCTCTAAAATACAGCTTTCTAAAAGGAAATCTGACTTGGGTGTATGTAGTGAATGATTTAATTTATGTAGAAGCAATGGGTCTGAAAAAAGAGGAGGAGGAAAAGTTGTGATATGGAGGCTGAACTCATCTTAAGTTATGAATAACAGATGACTCACTTGGGAATATTTTTTGCTAGATTTAAATTAAATCTCATCAAATACATGATAATTGGATATATTTATAACCCTTCAAACTCTACTCAAGGGGATTTCAGTAATATTGTCGATAGTACAGGTTAACCATAAAACTAGTCAGAATTAATTATTGCGAGCAGTTGTTACCTGGCTGCAATGGTAATTTGTTATAGGAATCCCTGGAAACTGAGGTTTTAACAGTCCGTCTTCTCATTCTTGATTTGGCTTTTAAATTATCTCCCAGAAATCATGAAGTGCTTTTTGGCTCCATAAAGTCAGGGCTTCTCGCCAGCCTGGTGCAAAGTACTTTTAGGAGGTTTACTCAAAATAGTACTGTGGTTTACCAGGCACTCCAGGACAGTCAAATTGTTAATGACTCATAAAACTGGCTTCCTAGGCACTGCTGTGTCCCAGCTAGGTCTTCTGAGGCCTGAGTGTCTTGGTATTTTTAATGTAATCAGGATGTTCATATACCTAATGGTGATGCTGTGTAGTCCTGTTCATGCTTCACAAGCAAGGGTTCTGTCTCTCAGCTGGCCAGATATTTCTCACGGCACCTACAGGAGATCTGAGGGTGGTAGTGAAGGGAAATTTGATGGAGGTGGCCAACAAATTCAAATCTTGGTCATATTTGCTCTCCTGGTCAGAGAAAACCATTGGTCTGAGAACTTTTCAGTCTTCTGCTCTTGCAACACATGAGCTACTGTTTGCAAAGCTCTGTCAAGATCAGGTGAGGCATCTTGCAACCTCAGGTACTCATCCTTTTATCCTAACATTTTGTGCTGGGTTGTCTAGAACTTCTACTCTCCTAAATAGTACAAGCCATCTCACCCTCTGCACTTCTGTTGTGGTTTGTGTTTTTTGTTTTTTATTTTTTATTTGTTTTCCCCAGAAGAATAGAGTTATGGTTACCTCACCATGGTCCACAAACCTCTGGTTCTGTTGAGTTAGTCTGGCTGCTCGAGGTCATGTCTGCCTCATCTGCATGCGGGAAGGCACTTCTTCATTGCTTTAAGAGCTGTAACATTCTCTACTGATGAAAATAGTTAGATACTTATTTTTTTTTCCTACAAATTATTAGGTCTTTTTAAAAAAATGAGCTCATTTTAATCTAATTCTGCATGTGCAACTGTCTGGAGAGTTATTTTCTGCTCCAATAGTTGCAGTTTGCAATTATTATGTTTCTTTTAAGAAAAGAAAAGTAACAGCTCGGTATTTTATGTGAATTACTGGTGATCTTTCAGAACAACTTGTGTTTAGGATAAGTAATAGAAAAAATAAGAGGCCAAATGGGTAGTAATGTGGAGCACAGAGGAAGTAAGAACATATGTAAAGATTACTAAAATATGAATATTTGGCCACTTCTGCGTGAATATTTCAATTAAAATCCACATAATTCTTATTGAAGTGAAATCAGCAGTTCCTACCTAACCATGGCTTCTGATCATAAAAAGGCAACGTTTTTATTCCATTTACTTAATTGCTGTGATTCATGTGTGGACTCAGACATGTCTGCACCCCATCTCGGCATCTCTCGTGTGGGTCTCGGGCTTGAAGGTCGCTCCCAGAGGCGTGTGGACTCATTGGTGCAGTTTTTCCCTCTGTCTTTACACCCACGCTTTCAGTATTTTTTGAGTACAAGATGCCAAGATGTGTACAAGTACAAGATGTGTGTCTTGCCCAAGTGCTGAAGGTCGTGTCCAATTTCAATATGCTTTTAAATTTGACGTTTACTCTGTGCATTTCCATGGAACTTGTGACCAATTTGAATGATTCAAATTCAGCAGCATTCTGTCAGTTTATTTACCAGGAAAAAAAAGCTGGTGAATGGAATAGGTGCTTAAGGCTGTCTTAGATTTCCCTTTTTTTTTTTTATTTAAGGGTGCAAATCAACATTTCTGTTCCTTGTGTATTAAAGTCCCACCAATATTTTTTTTTATCAGGGTTTTAATCAGATACATAATTGACCTCTGGAGCATTGTTTGGGCCCCAGAGCCAGGCGTGTGGTGGGGAGCCCATGTGTGGGGTTGTGTGTTTGTGGAGGGTTGGCTGGTGGGTGAGCAGGGAGGTGATCTCATGTGAGGAGGGATGGGTTTCCCATTGACTGCTCTGTGATGCTCTGTGCTCAAAAAGAGAGCTTAATCATGAATCTGCTTGCCGTGGTGTGTTGCCTGAAGTGTCCAGCATTTCTAGCTGTCCTGGGGTGCTGGTGCTAGTGCAGGGCTGTGTACGGGCTTCCCAACCATTTCCTCTTATCCAAAAAAGATGCAAGTGTCGTCTTCTATTAACACACCTGTCTGCAGCCATTCCCACTTATATATACCTATTACCAACAACCTCAGATCCTAATTTTGCAGATTTCTCATGCCAATGGGCAGACAACTTCCCCTACAGGATGGAAGTGTCATCCACAGATTCACAGTTATGAATCTCCTGCCAGGGGCTTCCCAGCCCCTGGGTGGTTGTCAACCTCCAAACGATGAATAATACTTCTCCAAACAAGCCACACTGCGTCAGCCTTGTAGAGAAACCTCTGGAGCATTTGGCCTAAGCTGTTTGAACTATTTCTTGCAAAAACAGCTGCTGCGTGCTTGGCTTTCCTCTCCTCGGGAACAGGGAGAGAGAGAGGAGGATGAACATGAGGAATTAAGAGGGTTGGAGAGGAGGAGAATGAGGCTGAAAAGGCTTGGGAGATTTGAGGCGGCCACCGGAGGCATTGCATGCTGAAACCAGGGGTAGTAAATACTTCTTGTGTATTTTTGATGAGATTTAAGATGTACCGAGGAGGATTTTTTAAAATGTTTTCTATGTTAGTAAGCCAAAGCGTTTTGATACAAAAAAAGAGGTACTTTTGGAAATTTAATACGGATTGTCAACAATCTGTTTAGTGTTTAACGAAGGGAGCGGGTTAATCCAGGGAGTGTGAGACAGGAATATGTGATAAAAAGCACCAGTAGCTGAGGGAATGATGCAGCCGCGGGGAGGAGAAGCAGCAGCGAGAGGATTTTCTATAGCTTTGCACAGGGATTTCTGGATTTGCCAAACCCCGTGTAAAGCATGTGAGCATAACCCTGTGCATCCTTCCCTTGCCTGGTTTGGATTTGTGTTGCTGAACTCAATTCTGGTGGCATATTCTGGTGTGAATTGTGAAGGACACTGGACGTGCCAAAATCAGAGACCTCTGCAAGTTGCGAGCAGGGTGGTGGCTGGGTCTGGATCACCAGGTCTCTGCCCTCAGACATCCTGACCCTAGGGGTATCTGTGCCCAGATAGAAAAGAATCCTAGAGTCACACAAAGGTTTGGGTTGGCAGGGACCTTTAAAGGTGATCTAGTCCACCCCCCTGCCAGGAGCAGCAAGAAAAGCTTTTCCCTTCTCCTGGTGGTTCAGGGCGGTGCAGGGGACAGGCTGCTGCGTGGTCACTGAGCAGAGATGTGGTGAGCACACACCCCCGGGTAGAATTTTGGGTACCATGTGGCTGTGATGCCTACTTCACCTCCTAAGAGTCTGACGGCACACGGGTTGCTGCTCTGAAAGGTGCCCTATTCTCATTTTAGCATTCTCAACCTGAAAACTCAATATCCACCCAGCTTAGCAATAACAAAGCTTATTTTTCCTGCACCAAATTCCCATTGTGAGAGATGAGTCTTGCAAAGGTCAGGTCATTGTTTAGAGCCAGAGGACCTGCTGGTAGGTTGGACCAGCATGAGTAAAATATGTCACTAAATGAGAGGATGCGCTATGAGCACGATCCATGGGCATCGCTCCTTCGAGATCTCTTAATATATACTAGAAGTAAGTATTAGCACAAATGAGATTTGGAGCTGATGGTTTCTTAATTAGATTTTAGCATTCCGTTGTTAATTAATTTACTGAAATGTTGCAGGATGGTTTCCCACACCACATCCCTCCCCTCCTCCCCGAGGAGCAGCCGGCAGCAGTGAGTTGTAGCACCAAGTAATTTTTACAACTGCCATGTGTTGTTTCACTGTTCGAGTAGAAGAAACAGTGACAAAATATTTGTTCTCTAGAAAATATAAAGCGATTGAGCACCTTTCTTAACAAACAAAAAGCAAAGTTTAAACAGCCAAGTCAAAATACACTTTTTAAAAATTTCTGATCAAGTTCCACGGCCAAAGTGTTTCCAGTGAGTCATTTCTCAGAGTTTCTGAGATGATTTGTGAAAAGACACCATTCATTGCCCTCATTATGCCAATTCCAGCTGAAAATCAAGGCTGAAAATCAAGACCATGTACTCCACTGTATGAATGTGAAGTGACATTTTTAAGGGGCCTTTAAACTGCATGAATTACTGTTAAATTGCCTGATGTGGTACTTGGGATTGAAATTAGAGAGCATTGAAAATATGTTCCTTGAATCTCCTGTCCTATTTGTTTAATTTGTGCATGTTCCTTTGGACGTGTGACAGAAAGAAAGAATTTTCAGGAAAAATAGCTCATATGCTCATAAAATTAGTAGAGGTCATTTCCATGAGCTCTCCTTCCTTACTGGAAATTCTTGTGATAAGGGGAAAACCACCAGATGTCACCACCTTTCCCTTTTGGCGAGCTGAAGGACACGATCCTTCTTGCACTAGAGGGAGGTGATGATGTGGATGAGAAAGAAAGGCGAGAAAGAAAGGAGCCTTGAGGGTACCCAGGTGGTTACATTTGGTTTGGAACTGGTCGGTGACACAGCTGAAGGACAAAACTTCTTTTGAGGCTGAAGATGTAAAACCATCTCTGATGGTTTTACATTCTGTGAGACTTGAATGGTGTGGGATTTATCAGCCCAACTGGTGTAAGGACTGGCCTGGAATCACAAATACAGGGGAAGGAGAAAGCTTCAGGGATCTCAGTGCTGTGAAGGATTTTAGATCTGAGTTTCCAAGTTCTGGCGACCTGCAATTTTTTTATGAACTTCTTTTAAAAAAATATTTTAAGACCCCCACCATTTAAAGTCATGTAAAGTCACTCCAAGTCATAGCCAGCTATGGTCCAGGATGATGGTGTATAAAGAAAAAATAATTTGTGAAATCCTAAATGAAGAACTCTTGGGGAGCGGCAAGAAAAATGCCAGAAAGTAAGAGTCCTTTAGGCAATTTAGATAATTGAACTGCGATGGATATGTGATTTTTTTTTCTTATGTATCCAGGCAACTATTTGCTTTAGATGTAATGACTGTTATAAATCACAGAAGGAAATTTCTAAACCCAACACACGCCTGGAACAGAGCTGTTGATGCTGTACAGCTAATAAAGTGTGTTTCTTGGAGCAACAAGAGGTTACCTGTCATCCCCTCATTCACCCTGGTGACACAGTTACAGCTTTTGCAGGGTGTTATTTAGGACCTCCTTTGAGCAGCTGTACTCCTGTGTCTAGAAAGCCCCCAAAAGCTTGAAGGAACCCTGTGACATCTTATAAACAAACTCCATCATCTGACCTGTGAACTTGTGACTGGCACACGAGGACGTGCAGTATGAGCATCTGAAATGGCTCCTCTCTCTCTCATTGCTTTGGCTTGGGCTACCATTCCCCTGAGTGGGCTAGAGACCGGGGCCAGTGCCTGGTCCACATGAGCTGAGGGAGGGATGCAGGCACATGAGACCTAAAGATGAAATTTCTGGGGAAAAAAGTAAAATTCCACTTCTGAAGTTGTGTGTTTTCTGCCATTATCTATCCCTAACTTTGAATTCTGGTTTGGTTTTTGCTGTACTGGATTGCTCTTTGGCTTTGTGGGAACTACAACCACAAAAGAGTTAATCCTCAAATGGTGTTGCAACTTTGACAGGGTTATCTGAATTTAAGGATTTCAACGTTTAGAATTTGGCAATAGGCTCTGCCTGAATTTAAAAGACAATGGAGTGCACTATGGCTATTTGGAAAAAAAAACCCAAACAAAAAACTTGTTTTTTTCTTTTGTGTTTGAAAAATGAGCTACCCGTGGAAAGAAGAGCTCGTTTTTGCTGCTACACGTGTTTCATGCATATTCACAAGGACACAGTTTTGAAAAATATACTGCTGTGCTTTTGCTGCTGGAGGTGGAGAAGGATATTAAAAATCCCATTTTTTCCTACTGCTTCACTTCTGCTGCTGTGTAAACACCGAGTGTTTGCTGTCCTGTCGGGATTAACTGATGTTTGTTCAAGGCGGGAGAGGGTGTTTTTAGAAAACAGATGGTTTTGGACTGGTTTTTTTTCCCCTGGGAATCGGTGAAACGGAAGCTGATTTCAAATTGTTCTCTGTAATTTTTATTATTGGCTCTAACGAAAAATACCCTGATGCTGAGAGTCTGTGCAAGCTCCATCCTCTCCACCAGGCGGCAGCTCCAGTTAAAACACCTGCATCCTGAGCTACGGTCAAATGATACTCTGAAAAAATCCTATGTTAAGACCAGCTTTGGGGGTATTTTTGACATTTTATTCTGGGCTGTGCTGGTGGTAATAATATCACCTTACCACACAAAGCTGTTGTGCGAATAAACGTGGTATTGGCAAATGAAACTCTCAGATAACATCACGACCAGTGCTGTAATAAAAGGTCCATGTGGAAATTACTAATTCTGAGCATGACTAGAACAACATAGACCATAGGAAAAGCTCCAGAGCAGATGCTGAGCCGTGGGGATGGAGCAGGACTTTGCATATCTGCTTATTCTTCTGCACTCCACTGGCTTTGATTTTTGGACTCCAGGTGAGCTGATTATGGCAGACATAAATAGTGAAATGGAGTTTTCCAGGCTGCAGCCAGTGAGTAAAGGGCACGTTTTGAATTTTGTTGCCCAGAAGCTTAGTGTGTGGCTCACTGTAGAGCTCAGAGGGAAAGCTTCAGAGCTGTGTTGCTCATGAGCGTTCAGCTGCCCACTGAAGTCATTAGGCACTTCTTGGAGTTATCAAGAGGTTAGTAGACATGTGAGGTTAGGAACAAAAAGGCCCTTTGTTAGCACATTGTTAATGTGCTGTAAATATCTAGGGTTTAAGCAAAATAAACTATTTTGTACCTAACTCACAATGGCGTAGTAAGGAGTAAGCCCCTATTTGCTGTGTATTTTAATTACCAAGACATGCGGATGATGATATCTGGGTTACCATTGATGTGAAGAACCCATAAATCTCAGCCCACCATTTTCACTTCCAGTAAAAATCATGAAGAAAGCAAAAAATTCAAATTCCAGGCTTCAGAAGAGAACCCGCCAAGTGTCTCCTCTGTTGTGCTACCAGTTCAGTTCTACCATCCGAAACGACATCTCCTCCCACAGAGAGGATTTGAGAAATGCTAAGCATATCAGTACTGGGGGGAAAAAAGAAAGAAAAAGAAATCGTTAACATAATGATAGCCATCACACCAGAGCGAGGAAAAGTGCAGAGAACTGCAGAACTGTTTTTCCACCTTTCAGAAATGTCTTGCGGTTATAGATGAAAAAAAAAAAAGAGCTTCTTGGAAGCTGATGGGGTTTGGATTTTCCCTGGGGATTTATTTGATGTATGATCTGACTGGGAGTAGTCAGGTAGAGAGAAACACTTCAGATTTTGAGCGCAGTGGCCCATGGCCCAATAATTCAAGAGAAGTTTAACTGTAATGGGAGCTGGGAAGTCGCGGGAGTGGGATGTGGTGGGATCTCTTGGGTCCTTCATGTTTTGCTTTGGGAACATGGAGTGTACCAGTGCTGCCCATCAGGCCGTAGTCCCCTCTGTTACTGGAAGAGGTCTGTGGTCTGCAGGACACCTTCCTCGCCTTCTCCCTGCCACTTGGCTTGCTGACATGCTGCCCTTCTCCTTGAGCGTGGCCACCATCCCTGGCCAGCATTTCATGGTCAACCTGTGGTGGCAGTGCCCGAGTCCTGCCCATGGCTGTGCTTCTGCTGCTCCTGCAACAAGAGGAGGCAGAAACTGTGGTGTAACTGATGTGGGGTAGCTTGGCAGCTTCAATATCAATTATCAGGACTGTAATGCAACGTCCCTTTTATTTTCCCTGTTTTTCCTGAAAACTGTGGATAGGCCATGAAGATTTGCTGCCATATTAGAGGTTGAAAAATTATCAAATTAGAGCAAGATGCATAGGTTGAGTTTATCACCATATTTGGTCTGGTATTAGCATGGCCATGAAGGCTCAAGGGGCATCATGCTGTTAGAGCAGGGTGTCACCCAGGTTGGGGGAGGTTCCCAGCACCCTCCCATTGGCACCAGGACCAGTGGGAAGAATGCAAACCCCACAAGGACCCGTGGCCACCTCCCTTTCTGCAGGGGAAGGGAAGACCCATCTCTACAGCTCTCCCTGCTGGGGTAACAAGTTAATTTAGCTCCTCATTGCCCTTAGATGTATTCCTGGAATTTGTAAGAAAACATCTTGGATCAGGGTTAGTATGCAGCAATTTTTATGTGTGTGCAGAAGTGTTATTGTCCATAAACAATGAGAAATCATGGAATCATGTAATTGTCAGAGCTGGAAGGGACCTCTAGAGATCACCTAATCCAACTCCCCTGCCAAAGCAGGGTTGCCCAGAGCACATCACTCAGGAGCAACCAGACAGGTCTTGAAGATCTCCAGAGAAGGGGATTCCCCACCCTCCCTGGGCAGCCTGTTCCAGGGCTCTGTCACCCTCACCCTGAAGAAGGTTTTCCTCATATTTGAATGGAACTTCCCATGTTCCAGCTTGAGCCTGTTGCCCCTTGTCCTATCACTGGAAACCACTGAAAGAGTCCAGTTCCAACATCCTTCAACCCACCCTTTAGATACTTATAACCATAAATAAGGTCTCCCCTCAGCCTTTGCTTGTCCAGACTAAAGAGCCCCAGCTCTCTCAACCTTTCCTCATCAAGGAGATTCTCCAATCCCCCCATCATCTTTTTTGCCCTACGCTGGACTCTCTCTAGGAGTTCCCTGTCTCTCTTGAACTGGGGAGCCCAGAACTGGATGCAGGATTCCAGTTGTGGCCTCACCAATGCAGAGCAGAGGGGGAGAATGACCTCACTCCACCTCCTGGCCACACTCTTCCCTGTGCAGCTCAGGATCCCATTGGCCTCTTGGCCACAAGGGCACATTGCTGGCTCATGGAAGGTGTGCTGTCTACCAGGATTCCCAGATCCTAAGTGTTTACGTAATTAACTCATTTGTGGACACTGTCTATCAGCAAAGTGCATAAATGCTGTTGGCTCTAGCACAGTCCAGCACAGGGAAGTTAATAAAAAATTGTCACATCTGTTTA
This sequence comes from Scolopax mira, assembly GCA_004320125.1. Classification (NCBI taxonomy): domain Eukaryota; kingdom Metazoa; phylum Chordata; class Aves; order Charadriiformes; family Scolopacidae; genus Scolopax; species Scolopax mira. The sequence goes on along the minus strand of BJBW01006367.1, from coordinate 9,467 downwards.
AACCATCAGGTCTCCAAGGCATGGATGTGTTTATGCTACATATGTACAAAAGGATGTATTCCTCAGAGCACAGGAAACAAGTCCTGACTGAGATCTCAGGGACTGTTTAAGAGATATGACTGAAAACCAGGTTTAGGGAAGATGTTTTCACAGGATTATAGAGCAAGAAATTTTAGATTTGCTTGGAATATTTTTTTTCCCTCAAGTGAGATTGCTAGGAAAATGGTACAAAAGAGCGCAAAATGCTTCCTTCATTACAAGGAAAAGTATAATGTATTTTAAAGTACAGTAAGTGGAGTGAATTCAGGTTATTCTGACTTTCTGATACAATGCGTGTTACATTGAAGTGCCAGCATTTTAGTATTATAAGTGAATGTATTAGAGCTGTTGAGAAGTTCAGAGCATTTGTATTTCTGTGATTGAATAAGAATAAACTTTTAGAAGCTTTCTCTTGGGTACTGTGTTTAGGTAGTAAATTCTTCATCTCTGTTTTAGTTCCCAGTCTTTTAAATGACATTCCCTTGGCAGTAGGCAGGATGAATTTGTCAGGGAGAGGCATTCTGCAGCAGAAGTGCAGGTGGTGCATCTGGGGGAAGCCACACTCTTCATGGCTGGAGCTTCTTGCCAGTTGACATGCACCAGGCAAGAATCATTGGCAGGATGACTCTTTTCTGACCTATTTTTCTATCTTCTTTCCCCAGTACAAGACTGAACGTGATGTTCTCTTTCACGATGCTACTCTTGATCTTCAGGGACCACTTTTTTTGGCTTTGACATCAAACTAACAGTGGGGATGCTGTCAGTGTAGGGGGAGCAAGAGTCCTCAGTGGATGGATGGCAGGGTGTGTGTGACATCCTTCCCTCAGTCATACACACCTAAACGAGGCTCAACCTTTTTCTCCGTAGTTCAATTTTTTCAGTTTTCTGTTTTGCACCTGGAAAATGCAAGCCCTTCCCACAGGCTTGGGAGTCACTGTGGTTTCAGGGTTAGGGGCTTTAATCTGCTCACAGACAGGGTGTCAGCGAAACAGCCCTGGTGCAGGCAGGGAAAAATGGGCTGCAAGTCTCGTGAGGGGCCGAAATAGCTGGTAGTGAAAAGCTGTTCTACAATAAACCCTAAAACCAGCTCAGATTTGGACTGGAATCGATTGGCAGAAGGCAAGACAAATTTGTGGCAATATGGCTGAGAAGTTTTATTTTGAAGATTGCTTCGTTTGACCTGTTTGTCCCCTGTGTCCTGGCTCTTGGGTTCTGTGGGTGTTGCAGGACGCCCGTGCGAAGCAACAGCGTGGACCTTCGGAGTGTGGACCTCTCCAGAAAGGTGACCTCTGCTAGTAAATCCTTGCCTTTCTTTCTGTTTGGCTCAAGGACAATATATTAGTTGGATATAATGGTGTTCCTCTGATTTAGATATGAAATGGCAAAGCTGCTATCAGACCGCTAAAAGAGTCTTTTTTGTTTAAATGAAAGAAACAAAACTTTTTTTTTTTTTTTCCCTGAGAATTTTTTGCCTGGAGAAAACAATAATTATAAATCTATTCTGATATTCAGCTAGGTTTATCTTATTTCTCTCCCATTTCAGTAGAGGGACTACAAAGCTCACAGAGACTTTTTTGATCACAATACAAAGATGGTGCATGACAGTAATTAAATTTTTACTCTCAACTAATTTAATTTGTTAGCAAAATAGGGAGAAAGGCTTTATTGAAAATGGGAAGAGGCAGCTTTTTACACCTGACTTTACTCATACTCGACTAACTACTTCATTAGAACATGGGCAAGTCTCGTGACAGATCATTAATTTTCAAGGATGTAATCTGGGAAGCCAAGTATTAGTAGAAGGCTGGTCTGCCAAACCCAACATAAATATATTAATGCTTATTAAAACTAAGCCGTAAGTCTGTTTTCATGCTGCCTCTGTCGCATTATGGATTAATTGCTTAAATGTATTAAGACAGCTAATAGAAAGAGAAGAGATTACTTTGTGTTGTATCAAAGAGTAGAAAAGGATGTGGTTTTCTGCTTAAGACCAACCCCCTGGGAACAGGTACCGTCTCTCAGAACGCGGGACCACCACTGAGGGTGAATGTTGCACCCAGGCAAAAGCAATTACACATCGCATCATTTGGCCTCCGTTATCAAGGTACATTTATGCCTTTGCAATTGAAGTTCACTTCAGTAAAATCCTTTCTTCGTACTAAAAAAAACATGTATCAAAGCGGCGAGGAATCTTCTCAGCGTACGGAATCTGACAGCCCTGCTAAAGGTAAAACTCGTTCGCACAATTCTGTCAAATCAGACCCTTACATCTTTATTGCAAAACTCTCATTGCAAGCTGGGGGAACCTGTGCTTGTGCAGCTGCTCAGCACAACCTTTTTCTTCAGGGAATGGCATCCTTCCTCTCTCTGCCTGTTGATAATAACATCTTTACTTCAGTTTGTAAGTATTTTTTTCCTTTGCTTTTATTTCTTGTGTCTACAAGGATCTACTTCAATTGCCAATAAACCTCCCAGTCAGTAGTGTTGGAAATGTTATTTTCACAGAAGAAAACATTCTGCCCAAACACGTTGTAAAATTAGGACAGATGCATTGGGGTTTTTTTTGAAATACACAGACACGAGATTTGATGGTGGCACTTCAAGCTTCATTCATTTCCTTCCAGGCTCTGATAAAAGTGGCATTAATGGAAAACATTTTCAGAGGACAAGTTTTGTTACTTGTTTCAGGGGGAGCAGTAGTAGAGCACGGGAAGAAGGAAATCACATTATTTCATGCTCTGCACATGGCAACTGATCAGACTGAATGAGGCTGTTTAACGTGAGGCACAAGAAATATGGATTATTTTCCAGTATTTTTTTGCATCTCTTTCAATAGCCTGTCAAATCGCACACTTTGTGTGCGCCTTGCCACGTAATCACACACACAAATCCAAAAAAGCTGACAGCTTTTTGAAGTTCTTTGATTTAAGCATAGGTACAAAGACCAGGAGAAGTACATGCAAATCACTGGGGTGAGAGGTTGCATCATTTCAGAAGCCACACAAACCATAAACGTATGAAGTAGCTAATATATTTTGAGAGTGGTTTAAACACTTTACAAGATTGTTCTCAGAATTGTTATAAGATTATATATGATACAAGCAAATCTGCCTCCCCTCAAAGACTCAAACTGAAGACTGGCTGGAGTAAACATAATTATGTTTACTGTTCCGCAGCTTCACAAAAGAATTCGTTGATTTCCAGAGTGGTTAAATTGATTTTATACCTTCCCGAGCACACAAAATAGCAATTAGTCAATGCTGTATATTGGATTTTTGACAGGTATAAAATTATAGTGCCAATTATTTTATGGAAGTCAAAGCACAACAGCCATTTCAAACAGCAGAGGTTTTTGAACAATCTCTAAGACGGTGCTGACAGTAGAAATATTCCCATTTAAAACTAAATGTTTTAAAGGTAGAGACTGCAGTTTCTAATAAAAGTGAATAAAATTTTTTGTTATGTGTATATGCCATGTACCTGGTATGATATTTATTATGATGGTGGCCACTTCTTTACTTTCATATTTGTTAAATCTTAATCATTTAAGAGTAATGTAGTAGCAAGTAAGGTCTCTGGTCTTCACACTACCTGGTGGCATAAAAGAAAGAGCTCTGAGCTTCCTCCTTAAAAGAAATAAATTTGTATCACTTAAATTTGCATCACCTGACCATAAAGAAAGCTCCATCCATTTGCAGTGCTCAATTGGTCTTTCAGGTATCTGAAACATAACATTTTACTCCAAGGCAAGTAAAATTTCACACCTCCGAAAAGGTTGGTGACTGCATAAACGTTTGGTTTAATTTTTATTTAATTTGAATTATTTCACCCAATGACTTGTCAAATGAGAAAATGAGGAGTTCAACAAGCTCTGAGACTTGGCCCCGCCGCTTGCTTGACTTGGGTTGTTGGTGAGAGACAGGTTATTCGCTGTGCTCCATTATTCAAGAGAAGGGAGCATTTTTAAAACAGAAATGCATTATATAGGAAGCTTCTGAACTTATACACCTCTCAATGTAACAGTTACATCAATTACAGTAATTTTGTAAATTACATATTTCAGAGATTGCCTTCAAAGTTTGCTGCTCTGAAAGCAGGATTTTAAAGGAACACTGTGTTCCTCATTGGTGATATTCTTGTTCTAATAAAAGCATACAAATAATAGAAACTTGTTATAAACATGATTCCCATATAATTTGGAAGCCTGACTGAAGTGAATTGCTTTTATTACTCATGGGGAAGTGATATACAATCAGTCGTGATTAGTACAGCAGGAGACGATTTCAGAAAAAAGCACTGGAGAAAAGCTCCTGAGATCTTTCTGCTGTGAGTTGCCCAAGTAGATGCCAATAAAAAATTCCCTGTGCTGATGTGACCCCAAGGTGGGAAGGAAAATCCTACCACAGTCATGAGACGTCTTCGTTGAACCTAGAGGAGGAATGATGTAGGTGGTATTCCAGTGTTTTTTAAGGATTGTATTCCTCAGGACCTTTATTTGTGTCACCTGAATTATTCAATATTTGTGGCAGGCAGCGTGTCTCCAGAAGAAGGTGGATCTGGCTTTTCCATGAAGCTTCAGGTTGGTGTCATTTTCTCTTTGGTGGTCTAAGAGGGGGACAGGAAATGCTCTTGCCCTTCTTCCTCCCCAGCCAAATTGCCAAAAGCAAGTGTATGCCAGGGTTGTCTGGCAAAATGGGAACCTGTGGAGGGAGGAGGGACTTGAGAAGGCTCCATCACTCCGTGTGCAGCAGTCACCCTCGGCCACAAGGAGGGATGATGGGAGTAGGTCCTGGTCCCTGAGTCAGCTGACAAATAGCAGAGAGGGAAAGATAATGACTTTTCCTCATTTTTTCTTTTTTAGTTACTGGTGCATACACCAGTTTGAATTTGAAAGCAGGTCTTCCCTTCCAAACATAGCTTTAATTAAATAGCAGGTCTATTTCTTAGCTTTGTGACACAGAGCTGAAAGGTTGGAGAAATGATTTGGCAAATAAATGTGGAAAAAAATACAGAATGTCACTTTTTAATTAGTAATTTCTCTCTGAGGTTAAGCTCAGTTTCACCAGTATAACTATTGAAAAGTAGAGAATTCCATTGTCTTTAAAAGTTCCAGATTTTGTTACTGAAGCTTTGACTGACTAGGGTTGAACTATCCAACTAATGCCATCATTTATTTTTTTGCAAATAAATGAGGACATTAGAGGTGTCATTTATTGTTACTCCAGAGAGTTTTCCTAGTTGGGGTTTTCTAACCACATTGCTTGCTTTTTATAAACTTCATTAGGTTATAATCAATGCATATGTGAGGCTGAGGGAGATGAGATGTGTGATTTCTTATTCTTAACTGTCACAGTAAGCTTTTATTAAAGAAAAATTTTCCTGGGATGGCTTTACGAGACAGAAATATTGAGAAACAGCCAGCGTCCCACGGGGCAGGGCTCGCTAATCAAGATTGCATTAACGCTAATGATGGTGGCTGCACAGCTTATTTCCTGCGAGGTAAAAGGGATTTTAACCAACAGCTTTTTGTGTGGAAAGTGGGAACATTTTGTCTGTTTCAGACTCGAGCATGGCCTCTGGTACCTCGTCACATGGGAATCACTGGGAAGAGGAGCATCTCTGGTGGCAGCCTCAGGGTTATCGAAGTCAGAGAGACCTTGATCAGCTCTTTGGGGTTGCTCTGGCAATTATGGGGTGCTGCCCCGTGTGAGAACCAATGTGTACAATTTTACACTTGTTTTGATTGCATTGTATATTTTTGGGCGCTGTTTTTTTTTTTTTTCTCTCCCCTCCAGGCTGTTTTTTTTGAGTTTGGCAGAGTCATTTCAAATCCTCCTCTCGTCTTCCTCTGTGTTTGTTGTCACTCTGAGCTGGCTGTCACGGGGAGATTTAATCAGTGTACTCTCTAGTCCATCACCCGAATCATTAGTGAAAATTTTGAATAGTTCTGCACCCTGGCAACCCTCCGTGGGCTTGGTTTGACAGTCAGCCATCTATAACTGCCCTTTCTGTTTCCTGGTGGGTTATACAAGTGCCTCAGCATCCTGAAGACACAGGTTTCTACCATTGCCCTGTGACAGCATTGGGTGGGAGAGGGTCAAAATCCTTATCATAGCCAGGGCTGATCTATAATATACTATCTATACACTGATCCTATTGCCTTGCTGCAGAAGAAAACCAGATGGGCTTGATGTGATTTGCTCTTGACAAAACCATGTCAGCTGTTGGGGATCTCCTTGGGTTTGCTTAAGGTCTGATTGTTTCCAGCTGGTTTCAGAGGTGGAGGTGGCTAATATAGAGCTTCCTACCTCCTGCTGCCCTTTTCCCTTCTGAATTGGGACTTCTTACCCTTTTTTTGTAGCCAAGGACCTTGCCCAGTCTTCATGAGTTTCCAAAGGTAACTGCTAGGAGCTCTGAGATTGCATCATCTACTTACCCAAGTGCTGGAGATTATTTCCAAAGAAGTACTTAAACTTTTCTTCTTTCTTGATATTATTATCTGCATACCAGGGTTTTCATAATTTAATATAAAATGTTTAGGTAGGAATTTGGGCTGAAGATACAGTTATGTCCCAAATGAAAGCTTTACTAGTGAGTATAAGGCAAACCCCATAAAATCCATCCCTTAGCTACTGTTCTCTTGGTTAAGGAGAAATTTTGTATTTGTGCCAAGAAAAGTCTATGTCTCTTTATTCCTTTCACATTTATGCTGCTTAATTTAGGAACTGAGTTTAGTAGTTTGCTGAGACTGTTGAATTTTCTCAAAATCTGTTTTTATTTCTTTCCTTTCTTGAGAGTTTGAAGTTTGGGGAAGACAACTTTGTGGGTTTGGGCTAGGACGGGTGAATCTAGACCAGTAGCTGAACGAGGAAACAAAGTTGTAATGACTTTTAGTTGCTTGTAAGGTGCTAAATTTGAACAGTCTTATGTTCATGGCTGAGGATACTGGAGATAAGGCTTCTCGGTCTGCTCTGCAGGGCGGGAGGGGATGTCCCCTGCCCAGCCAGGTTTCCTCCTGGGAAAACACCCAACTGTGTTTTGAGGGTGCTCTCATTGCACTGGGCTCTTGAACTGGGAGTTTTAAATCAAATATAAAGCCAGGAAAAGACGTGTATAACATATCTGAAAAATAAATCAATACGAAGGAGATAATAATTTAGAAATAAGTGACATTCTGACTCTTGCTGTCATTTGGCTGCTTCCCCGAGAAGGCAATTCTTGATCCAATATAAGCTGTAACAGCTATTGTTCTCCACGTCAACTTTTAGTTTTAATGAAGTGGAATCAATGACTTTGAATTAGTTATTGTGCTAAAGAAAAGAAAGAGCATGAAAACATTCAGTTGATTTGACGGGTCAGGCAAAATATTTCACAAATTAGCAGCACATTTAATTCTAATGAGATATAATGAGTCAAATTTCTCTATCTCTAATGCTATCAGCTGGAATGGATGCACTTGGCAGAGTAAGTTGGTTAAAAACAAGTCTTAAGTTGCTTTAGCATCATAATAGGATATAAAACCCAGGTGCAGAAATAGATTTTTCTTCAATAAATATGAACCTGATCAGTTTGGGAGATCTTAACACATCTGGTTTTGAAATGGCATGGAGCTGCAGCTGAGCTTGGTGAGTGCAAACTGTCTTTGATTCCTTTTCGTTTGCAGTACTTGGGGTGGTAATGAAGGAATTTGGGTTGTGGTATAAAGTGCTTTATTAACTTGAGCAATTTTCAAGTGCAGCCACCAGGGACTTTGTATGGCTCCTGTGTGAAATCTTATTGCTTAATTGTTTTTCTACATTAACTGTGAAGAAGTTAATTGCCTAACTTAGTTTCTACTATGTCTTTTGCCAGAACAACCCAAAATATTGCTAGGAAACCACTGAACAGTTTTCTGTTTCGCTTAAAATGTTTATTTATTCAGTGTGTACCTTTATCAGCCTGTAGCAATAACTATCTTTTGTCGTAGTAACTATCAAAGGAAAGAATAAAACAGATACCTGTTCCTGTCAAAAATGCTTTGAAACCTGGTGGCCTGTACCATGCAGCAGTTCTCCAAGGCCATGAGTGTTCTAGGTGGATGTTTTTCCTTTTGGGAAACAATGCTTTTTTTGCTCAAGAATAAGTTCTTATTTCATTTTGGTGGCCAGAATTTTCTTAGATGTTGTAGCTATCTGCTGAGAGGGGTGTGGAATGTCTGGGTTTGTAAGTTGAGAAGTTACTAGGATTGATGTCAAGAGAAATGTGACCATCCAAAGGCAGGTGGGTTGCTGCCTCCAGCACCACCTTCCCACGGCTGAGGGTCCCGAGTGCTCTGTTCCCTCTGGAGTGGGGTGAAGCCCAGGAAAAAAGTGAGATTTGATGTGGGATGGGCGTGGTTTTTCTGGCTTTCATCAGAACTATCTGGTCCTTACTGCATCAGTAGGAATGTCTTTCCGTTTATTTTCTGTGCCACAGCAGCGAAATGTAAACAGTCTGTTCTTATTTTCTTAACAAAAGCAATTTGAGGCATTTCCCGGTAGTTAGATATCATGAATAATTAAAGACATTTTTGTAATTTTTGGAAAGCAATAAGAGTGTGAAATGGTTAGACAAAATGCTTGAATCTAATTAAGAAACAATTCAGTGAAGAAGAAAACCTTGACACTTATTTTTAGTATTTGATTCCTTACAATACGAATTGAAATGTAAATTTTGCTTTGGAGAAGAATGTTTCTATCAGAGGCTGAAAGCATGTGTTGTGTGTTTAGTATTTTACAAAGGGATTATCTCAGACTCGGGTTTATAGCTATTGCCTGTGGGAAAATCCCACCTTAGCACTTAGAGTTCAGACCTTAGTACAGTTGTATGGATTTTTTTTTTTATTATTTGGCTCTACTTATTGGTGATAGGATTGTGTGATTAAATAAGAAATGTGACTACTTTTTCCTGTGGTAGATTGCAATTGGGGATACCCTGAACATGAGGATGTTCTATAGGTTCCTAAAAATTTTTTTTTTTGAAAATGAGCTTTAGTTCTTCATGTTGTTGTTTGCTTTTTTTTTTTTTTTAGCAGGGGTTTAAGCCTAGCTTCTGTATTAGCATGTTTCTCTTAATGACCCAGTGGAGAGTTAACGAAGGCACACAGGTGCTAAATTGGTGGCTGGTTTACAATTGTTTTACAATTGAGGAATTGCCTTACACTGTCCTGCAAATGGGTATTTGTCCCATTTTATTTGTTACATCTTGTATTGATGTATAAGATTTTTTCTTTAGAATCATAGAATGGTTTGGGTTGGAAGAGACCTTCAAGATCATCCAGTTCCAACCCCCCTGCCCTGGGCAGGGACACCTCCCACCAGACCAGGTTGCTCCAAGCCCCATCCAGCCTGGCCTTGAACCCCTCCAGGGATGGGGCAGCCACAGCTTCTCTGGGCAACCTCTTCCAGTGT
>BJBW01006366.1:77844-182663 GCA_004320125.1 Scolopax mira | reverse complement strand
GAAAATTAGTTCTGTTTTACCTCAAACCAGGACAATACTATACTGCTAGGAACTTTACTTCAGTCTCTTCCCCAAGCCACACAGTGAATAACTGTTAATTGCACTCAGTTCATATGAAAAATGCTAGATACAAGGGTGATTCCTAGTTGCTGAGTGCAAAACCTAGAAGTCCCATGTCGCATTTTCAAGCCAGTACAACAACCTCTGCAACTGCCATTGTAAGAAATGGTGAAGTCTTTGATTCTTCAGTATCAGTATGCACAACAGTGGCTTCATATCTGTACACTTTTTATACATTTTACTTACATAATGGCAGCATTGAAATATCTACATGTACTTGTTATTCTTCCAATAATTGTATTGTAATTCTGTGTCTAATTGTACTTCAGTTACAATATGGAAATAGTATATGTTTATAGGGAAATACTTGACACAAGTCAGATGACATGAGGTGTTTTCCATCAGCATTTTTAACACTTCCTGTTAATAGAACAGTGCTATGAAACTATACTTGTTTTTCCTGAGCTCTACTTTCTTCTCTTTATAAAACATCAGCTTCATTTTGCAAAACAATGCAAGAGAAGAGAGTAAATAGCTATATTGGCCATGTCATAAAGGAAAACCTTTCCAAAGAGATTGCTTTTTCTTCCCAGAAAGAAAATGTCCTGCTGAGCAGCGGCCGGATCCAGTGCCCACAGAAGTCAGTGGAAGAACTCCCACTGATGACAGTGGATGTTGGATGAAGTCCCATCTTATTCTCATGTTTAGACACTGAAAAATGAGTTGCCAACTTCTAATGAGTACAGTGAAAGCCTTTTGTTATATAAGTTACTTACAATAGATTATTACAACCATTAAGAAAAGCTGATTATTTTTATTAAAAGCATGTTTTCGTTGGTTCCTTTTAATCTGTTCCCAGAGTCTACACATATCTTTCTTCACTTTGCTTTTTTGAATCTGTTTTATAAACAAAACACAAACAAAAAACATTATTTCCTGTTGGTTGTTGAAGAAAGACTGTGGATTCATTCTTTACATGGGAAAACGTTTGGTTGCTAAACATATGCGACAGCACATGGCCTTGTTCAAACATCCTATCAAATTAAAAGCAGATTCCAGCTCTAATGTTCCAGATGAAGGGCATGGGGCTGGGACAGGCACTCACATGAAATTGCATTGCATTTAAGAGGACAGTGATCAAAGCATTGCACCTCATACAAGGAGTGAGTGCCGAATCTGTCTTATCTGAGCAGCAAGGAATAATTATAGAGAACTATTTGATCTTCTGCTAAGGTAAACCTCACAATTATGATGCTGATTGAACAGGTTCTTCTGTTTCAGGCAAGGCAACATGTATACTCAGTGCTGCAATGGACTTACCAGGCAGTATTAAAATAACATCCTGCCGAGGCTTGTGCTGTCCTGGCAACACGCGAGATACTTTCTGCTGATCCAAGGTGGGCAATCCTAAATTCTCTGTGTGCAAATGGCCATTTAACAGTACTCTGAAATAAAGTGAAGAGACCAGACCTTTGCCCTCAGTATATGCTTGTCTTCTGAAATACAGTTAACTTTTGCAAGCTATAGCTTGATTTTGCAGATATATTATGGAACAGAAAACTTAAAAATAGAATTGACCTCTGCTGTTAACAAGTTTTGACCTTTGCTCACATTTGTTGGGGAAAGTAGCTCATAGTACCAATTAACATGAATTATTAACTCCTACATTAATAATTAATTTATTAGAGGGCTAAAGGCATCAGTCTTTGCCAGCTAAGACTATTGAGAGAAAATGAAGAAAACAACACAACCCTAATTATAACAGCCTAATGAGGATGTCTGGAAGATCTGATGTGATTCAGTCACTCTAAATGCTCTTTATTTCCTCTCTGAAACCACACTGGATGCAAAGAATCAGGCAGTTAACTGCAGTTCCTGTAGTGCAAGGTTTCTTCCTACTTTCTGAAGAGAGGAAGCCCACTAAGGAGAGCTCAATTTAGGTATTATTAAGGACTGATAAAAGATGCCATCGCCTAAACAATATGAATGCTGTCTCTCTCAGTAATGAACTGTTCTAGTGGTGTCTGAATCACTAATGGCTTCAATAGGCTACTAAGAAAACTCCTCTGTCTCAGAATTGTGCCATGCAGTGATTTCTTGATTTCACAGGATTCTTCCTTTGTAATCTGTGTTTGGACTTTATCTGCAAAGGTTGACTGTAATGTGCTGGTACTGTTTGAGATCTCTTTCCACATTTTGGTCAGAATGCAACAGCAATAGCAATGAAATCCAGTATAGGTTACCAGGAAGCATCATTCAATGGAAAACTGCTGAGTTATTCCCCTGCACAGATGCTGAAGCTTCCCTGCCATCCCATCCCCAACTATCTCAGGCAACCGTGTCATGTTTCATGGTAGTGGAACTGGTCACATCTTTCCTCTCCTACTGCTCCTGCTGTGACATGTAGAAACTTTCCTGAGATTCTTTGCTGAAACCCAGTCTTGTCTAGTTCTTTCTTTCTCTTTCTTTACCAACACTGTTCATTAACACACATCTTGTTTCCCCCCTCCTGAAGTTTGTGGACAACTGCAGGAGTGCACAACCTTCATTCAGAGATATTATAAAGCTGAGTTCTTTAAATTTCTCTTATTAAATGCACTTATTTCTCACATTCTCAGTTGCCTTGATCACCCTGATATCACTTCTTTGTGTATATTCCAGTCTAAATTCATTCTTTTACCATCACTCCTCACATGTTCTTTGAGACCAGTTCATGTTTTCAGATAATTCTTCAGGTACAGGGATGGCAGCCATGAGATGGGACGATGATGTGTACTATTTCTCCTGTCAGATTTTGGTATTTTTTTCTTCAGACATAAATGGCCGAATTAAAAATTTAGAATTAACTCACAACTTTTAGTATCTCCATGAGCCTTTAGTTTTTTTCTTTTGGTTGAAGAGGCCTCCAGTTTAAAAATTGCTGGACTATGCAATAATACTTGACTTTATTTTGGGCCTTGGCCCACAGGCACATCACAAAGGTTTGCTGAACAGATAAGCACTATTAGCATGACTTAGAAAGACTAAGATGAACATTAAATTAATCAGACAACGCTCTTGGGGGAAATTGCCACTAATTTCAGATTTTTCATCTCCCAGAAATCAATTATTATTATGTTTATTGATATTATACTTGTCATTACTTTCAGTATTTTTGCTATGGTGACAGAGCCTAAGAGAAGAAAGAGGAGAGGAAAGATATAGTATATCATTCAGAGCCTCTTCCTAAGGCATCAGAACTTAGTACACAGCTATGTGTGACTCAGTAGATAAGAGTAGTAGGAAACATAGGATTTTAGTATCCTACAATTGCAGGATTTTACACATGCACATATTTTTTGATGAAAAAATTTTACCCAGCTCTATTCATAAGAATAAAGCTCTAACTTAAAGATGTTTGCAACATGTCAGAAAACATTTATAAATTCCATTGATTTTAGCACATGAAAGATCAAGAACGTCATAAAACACTTTTTGTGAGCATATGTAGCTACAAGTTCTTTAAATGGTCTCCAGAAGAAGTTCACGAATACTTCCCAAGTATGAATAAAATTCTTCAAGAAATAAGTAAAAGGTGCTGGAACTTCAGTTTGATAAGTATGTGTTAGGTTCCAGTAACTCTGAAAATAGGATAATAAATATGTCAGGGCCAAATACGGTGGCAGTGGCAAGCAAAGGAATGATGTTTTCTAAGGGAGCTGTGTCAGGTCTGCTGCCAAGGCTTCATTCACTAATAGCACCAGTTTTGGGCCACATGGTGACAAATTCATGCTGTGCTGTACCTCCCTTCTTCCCCCCATGAGCATCACAATGGCAGATCACAATGGGTGCCATGGATTGTACATCAGTTGCATGCAGGGAGTTAGGTTAACTCATCTGAATGTTACTCTTTTGAATCATAAAATTTGCCACTGGAAATTGTTTGGATTTGTTGAGACAAGCACTCTTTAAACTGTGTAAAAAACCATGAAAATCTGTCATTTTGAAATTAAGACTAATTTAATTATGTTAGTAGGGTTCAGGACAGAGTGTTATAACATTACATGAAATGAAATCTCATTAAATCAGGCTTCTTACTTTGCAAACATTAAGTTCAGCTTTGGAATTTAAAAAGATATTTGACTTTAATCATAAAATATAGAAAATATTTCTATGATTACAGGCTGATAACAACCATTACTATGGAAGTCATTGAATGCTCCTATAAATCTTGTCAATGAAATCCCAATATTGGAGTCCTCTGATTACAACAGAAGAATTAATGCTTAACCTTTCCTCAGGACACAAGGTAACTAAAGCTTGCTGCAAGTAAAGATGCACATTTATTAGATTTAGAAATTGTTATTAAATTGAGTTAACATTTTTTGGTTTTGACAACATTAAATGGGTGCCCCAGTGGCACTGGTAGGCATATATATTATTGTTTGTTTGTATAATATTTAATTTGGAGCATGCCCATATTGTGTGACTGAGATGTGAGAAGTGAAGAAGGGATTATGAGCTTGGTACAATTATGACACAGCCTTCAGCTAACAACTCTGTATGGCTTCTGGGACCCAAGCTAGTAGCTCTTGCCAAATACCTCTGCACTGCATGTTGTGAACAGTGGTATTAGGGATTGAGGGATACCAGAGCCTTGTCTTCATGAGTTGAGTCAACATACCCAAGGGGGACAAACTCCTTATCAGCTTGGCAGATTAGACAAATGTGTGCTTACCTGGCATACTGGATAGAATACTGGAAGAGACCCACAAGGATCATCTAGTCCAACTGCCTGACCACTTCAGAGCTAACCAAAAGTTAAAATGTTATTAAGGTCATTGTCCAAATGCATCTTAAACAGTGACAGGCATGGAACTTGACCACCACTCTAGGAAGCCTATTCCAGCATTTGATCACTCTTTTAGTAAAGAAATGCTTCCTAATGTCTACTCTAGACCTCCCCTGGTGCAACTTTGAACCATTCCCACACATCTTATCACTGGATACCAGGGAGAAGAGATGAGTACCTCTCTCTCCACTTCCCCTCCTCAGAAAGCTGTAGAGAGCAATGAAATTGCTGCTCAGCCTTCATTTCTGCAAACTAGACAAATGCAGATTGCTTAGCTGCTCCTTCATCAGCTTTGTTACCCTCCTCTGGATGCATTCAAGGACCTTAACATCCTTCTTAAGTTGCGGGGCCAAGAACTGCACATAATACTCAAGCTGAGGCTGAGTACTGAATACAGTGGAATGATCACCTCTTTTTGCCGTGTTTGATGCACCCCAAGATGCAGCTTGCCCTTTTGGTTGCCAGAGTATACTGATGACTCACATTGAGCCTGCTGTTGACCAACACCCACAGATCCCTTTCTGCAGGGCTGATCTCCATCCTCTCCACTTGCAATTTATATTTACGCTTGTGTTATTGCTTCCTAGGTGCAGAATCTGACATTTGGACTTGTAAAATGTCATCCCCATTAATCATATCCTAATGCTCCAATCCATCTAGATCCCTGTGCAAGACCTCTTGTCCCTCAAGAGAGTCAGCACCACCTCCCAGTCTGGTATCATCAACAAACTTGCTAACAGTGCATTCAAATCCTGCATCCAGGTTGTTGATAAATATATTGAACAGAACTGGCCCTTGAATTAAACCCTGAGGAACGCTGCTGATGACGGGTTGCCAGTCAGATGTAACCTCATTCACTACAACCCTTTGAGCTCTGCCCTTCACCCTGTTTATCTGAAATAAAGATAAAATATATCAACATCAAATAAATGTATTTTTGCTTCTCATTGTCACTTTTATGTTGTTGCTTCAGGTGGAATGTATGTACTGTTTCATGTTGAGATAAAGATGACTCCTTCTATCCTGTTGCTAGGGCACTTGCAAAGACGTGTTGATTTTTTTATTCTCTCAACTTGTTTTCTTTTGTGCCCTTAGAAAAGACAACTGTCTCTTTAGAGTTATGTCACAAAGGCATCCTAGATAGAAACTTTATCACCTGTCATTTTCCTTTGCTCAGTGGAAAGAGGTTCCTCTACAAGGTGAGGCAAACATTTGGTAGTCTAAATTACTCTTCAGGGTCCTGTCTTTCTTGATTATAAAGAAAACATCATGCAAATAAATTCCTAAGTTAAGCAACCTGTTGTGACTCCTGGAAATTCCTTCTGTGAGGGAGACTCAGTTTTAAGAGAAAGATGGTGCAAACCTGAGAGAAACTGACTTGCTCTGGAGCAAAAGTAGAACCACATTTTAAAATATATGCTGAAATATTATAGGTAATCTTTGAATAACAATTGTTTGGCTAAGACTCTCCTTCTTTTTATTGTTTACTGTGAAGCCTGACCTTGCTGTTGGAACAGACTTTGCCTCTGTGGCTAGAAGTTAATCAAATGCCTGAATGTCCAGGCTTCTGACATGAGAAATAATTTTCAAAAATAGTTATTAATACATTTCTCTTGCAGGTAATTATTTTTGGGTATTGACATTTTCTTAAGATGAAAAGTCCCCTTAGCTTCATTTGTAACACAGATCTGTACTGATGACTAGCCAGCTGTGTAGTTTTAGTTGGCATTACTTAATAGGGGTGTACTTCATGAGTCAAGGAAATGACTTTCCATCTACCATCAAATGTAGAACCTCCCTACATTTGTTTTAAAATAGCTGGAACTTGACTAATTAACACTCTGGACTTGTGCATATAGTAGATGAGGGAAGAATTTAATTTTCTAGTAGATTATGTGAAGACCTGCCAAAGAGTTGGGAACAATTTAGGCAGTGTACTTTCAATATACTGAAGCACTGGATGCATGGATCTGTCTCTGAGTGCTGAGGGCTCCTTATTGAAACTACTGACACTGAAAAAGAGGGAAGGAACTATGTTCTTAGGAAAGAATGTAAATAGAAATTCCTATGTTCTTAGGAAAAAATGTAAAAAATCCACCTGCAATTTCAGGTGGATCTATCAAGGATGATTCATATTGCCTTCCCTTTCAGATTTCTCTTGAAGTCTATTCTTCATTTTCATATTTTTTTTCTCTTAGGAATAATGCCATCTGATCTTAAACTCTCTCTAACCCTCCAGATAGAACCTCAGTGAAATAAAAATGGGTAAAATAAAAATGAGAAATAGTTAAAAAAAATTCTGTGTACTTTATCTACATTGAAAGGATCTGTAGAATATACTATGCTTTTCAAAGACTCTTACAAATTTAAAGGAATAATATTGCAATTTTTGTGTAGAATAAAACACCAAAAAGAACTTTTCTCCCTGCAAATATAAGAAAGATTCTGAAGGATCTTATTAAGTGCCTACACTCTACTTTTTTTTTTTTTTTTCCCAACAATGACCCCAAAGAGTTCAATAGACTATCCCCATGTGAAATGACTGTCCTGAAAAATTCAGTAGGAAAAAGAAACACGCTAGATAGCTAAAGCACTGGAAGCTGATGTAGCTGAATATGGATCAATTACTGACAAACCTTGGGGGGGAAAGTATTTCTGCTCATCTTTTCTGCTTGAGACAGTCATGTGGCTGAAGAACAGTGTGATCAAGAGCAGTAGCAGATGTTTTTGCAAAATAAAATTAAAAGGAATTAAATTACATGGAAAGAATGGCTAGTGAAGCAAGAACGTCATGATTTCCTTCTGATGTCTCCATATCTTGACTTTTAATATTTGGCTGTTATATTTAATATTTAATATAATACAAATAAATAGGAGGAAAAAACCACCCAAAACCATGAGAGAAGAAAGAAGGTGATGTGGTTGCTGTGATCTACCTTTGTTAGGACTTACCTTGCTGGCTATGCTAGTCTACATAAGCAGAAGAACAGCCATTATGGTAAGAAATGTCACCTGATCACCTGTCAGTGACCTGAGTAAAAAAAATAGTAGAATGGTCCAGCTTGACCATTTTGATACATCTTAGTCATAATATTTACAACATTGTGTTAGATAGAACCGTAACTATCTAAACAATGATTCATTGCAGGACTTCACATTGGTACCAAAAAAGGATAACAACTGAAAAATAAACTAAATGTTATACCTTTTGTGTAAAGCAATGGGCAGAAGAGTTGTCTTTTCATTGGACCTTTAGATCTCAGCCATGGAATAGGAGCACTAGTTAAACTTTGTGTAGGTTTGTGGGGAAAGGAAGAGATTGTTCTCCACATTTTAACAACAATATGGAATAGTTAAAATGCCAGAGCTAAAATTTATTTTGTTTAGTCACCAGAATGTCCCAGTTTGTTGGCTCATAGATGTCTCAGACATTAAAAAAAGTTGCTGACAGAAGAATTCAATACTTTTTTTTTTTTTTTTTCCCCTTAAATTAAGATCTGAGCAGAGGATAAACAATGAAGGGGAACAGAGAAGGAGAGGCTGTCTATTTGGACAGAAAAGAATGTTGTGCCAGCCACACACAAGGAAGAATGAAAATTTTCATTTACATTTTCTCAGCACAAACTAACTCCATGCAGAGTTGTCATGCAAGCACCTGATGACAAGCCACATCTGAGTTTCTAAAAAATCCCCAACAAGCTAAGGACATATAAAGGGATAATGAAGGGCTAGAGAAGATGTTTAAGAAATGTCCATAAGAGCAGATGGCAGAAGTGTAGGGCTAAGTTTCCCCCCGTTTTTGGTGAGAAGATGAGTTTCTGAAACACTAAAACGAAGGACCTTTTCTGACCTTTGCCTTCTGGAGGAGAAGGATGCTACACCTGCTTCCAGGCAACGCGTTGGAGGGGAGCTCCCATCGGGCCCCAGGGCGTGTTCGGCGGCAGCGGCTCCTTCAGCACCCTCCTCCCGCTGGACAGTTCCCACCCGGGACGGCCACGTGGGGCTGACGGGACCTCCCGCTCCCCGGGAGGGAGGTGTCCACGGGCCAGGTCCCCTCTTTGTCACAGTCAAAGAGCAAGGGAGACCATCGTGGTGACAGGTGAAAGGAGAGCGCAGAGTACAATTCGAGGGCTCTGCTCTGCTGTTGCGTGTGGGTGAAGCAGGGATAGAAACAAAGTGGAGATCAAAAGTTGGACTGACTGATGGACCAGAGAGAGAGAAGTATGTAAAACGGTGGACAAGAACTAGGCTTCACTAGTACACACTTAGTTAGAAACATCTTACTGATAGGAGGGGATGACGTTTGAGCAGACCTGAGAGGAAGTAAAAATGTCGTGAGAGGAAGTGTTTTCTGTGTGGCAGAGAATTAAATTCCCCTTATGAGGAGAATGAAAGCACAATAGAAGAGGTCTTTTTTTATGATCTCTCCCCTCATATTAATTCATGAGCTTAATATTGTGAACTCTGATTAAGTATTCTTGTCATCATGAGGCTGGGAATCACTATTATAATGGCTTCATTTATAAAAGCTGGGGTGAGGACAGGTCTTCATCTGTACCTTCTTCATTAAGTGTTACGAGAATTGGCATTATTGCCAACTGGCACGAGTTAGAGAGCATTTCTCTTGCCTTTTCTATATATAATCTCATCCTGCACAAGGGGAGCTGAATGTACTTATCTATTTAGAACCTATGGTGGCTCCAGTCCTCTTCCTTCCAGACCCAGTTCAAATCTCCTTGGAGAGTGGGGTCATCTTCCAAAATGAGTCCCCATGAAAAACTGCCAAATTCCCTCATGCACTGCACAATGCCAGGCTGTGCCTTGATTAGATCTTTCCAATACTTGCCTCAGCTTTCAGCCAAATCCACACGTGACTGGGATTCACATAGAGCAGAAGGCCGGCTGTGTGTTAATACTGCAGTCATAAGCTCTCTTTCCCTTTCTGGCTCTGAAATCTTTATTGAATTTTCATTCATCATTATGAGGGATTCCTTCAGCACTGCAAAGGTGCTGTTTAGTTGTGAGCATGTTCAGTCAAAGCAGCTTAAACTCTTAATTTATTGCTTGTTAAACACATCGGCTCTGCTATCAGGGTCACTCTTGCTGAGGCATTACTGATAGCTCTCACAGAAGACCAGTGTAGGAATCAGAATTGGAAAGTGTGAAAATGCAAAAGCCTAGGGACTTTGTCTCCTGGCCATGGAAGTGGACGTACATGGGGACTTGATGTAAAACAGCAGTGAGTTACACAAGTAGATTTCAAAGCCTCTTTCTGGTATAAGGACATTACTTCCCCCAGAAGCAAAGAATAGTAGAAGGAAGCCCACCCCTAACCCAAGTGTCAGCTTGCAGTCAAAGCCACCTCCAGGAATTATCCCTGCCAAGCAATAACTGTTTTGCTACAGTGGGGTTACTGCTGTCATGTACTTGGCATACATGAATGTATTTGATGGAATTCCCAATACAAGTAATGTGAATATCTCAGCTTCCAATAATATTTTTTTTCTTTTTTTTTGAGAGAGATCCTGGAAATGAACAAAGTTTCTTGAAGCTGTTCATTTTCAGACAAAGAACAAAATTAATGTACATTCTGCAGGTAGAAACCATGTCTGATAGGGATTGCTACTGTGTTTTATGTGTGTGCCTTGACAATGGTAGCCAGGGTGATGACTAAAGGACATTTATTAATTCCAGCACCTATCTGTGGCTACTAAAGAGCAGGGGGAAGCAGACCTTTGAGTATATTTAACCATTTTTGTGTCATGTAACTTCAGAGCAGTTATGCAAGCCCAGGCTAGATGGGGCTTTGAGCAACCTGGTCTAGTGAGAGGTGTCCCTGCCCATGGAAGGGGGTTGGACCTTGATGATTTAAGGCCCCTTCCAAATCTAACCTTTCTGCGGTTCTATGATTCTATGATGCTTCTTGTTGGTTGGATTTGGGTTTGTGACTGCTTTTTATTAGTTTCCATCTTTTCTGATTTACAAATTTGAGCTAAGGAGATGCAGTTTTAGAGTACTGTCAGACTGGCACAGAGAAGAGTCACTCCCTGTGTTTTACTTTTTGCTTTGATTCCCTTGAAAATTAAAGTGATATTGGGAAGGTTTTTGAGAGTTTCCTTATTTTCATCAGAAATAACATGGAGTTGATTATAAATAGAAATAAAACTATTAGTTCAGTCTGAAAGATATGAAAATGCAAGATAAAGGTAAAACCACTGAAAAATAAATTGCTTTTAATGTCCACTTTTGAAATAAAAAAGACTGATATTAGCAACATATATGGTTGTATTTCTTATTCTAAGAGATGACTTCAACTTGACAGCATCCCTTTAATTTCATAAATCATTATTGAAATTAAAAAGAACAACCTGGTTCAAGAAAGCGTGCTGTAATGCACTGCTTTTCATCATAAGTTTTTAGCTTTATAGTAAGTTTGTTTTGCACTGCACAAACCCCTGCTTGACACTTGAACTGTGGCAAAGGTGTTTGAGTTTACAGCACCCTGTTCCCTAGCCAGAGGTTACTGCTGTCACGGGGTCATTTGCCTGAGTCAGACAAACCATTACAGCGACATTATGAAACTTCTTCAGATATTTCCTTCTAATGACCATCTGCAGTTTTATTTTCAAGGCATTGTGTCTATTTCCTTCTTCCTTTCAAAGAGACCTTTGCATCATTCTGGGGTCAGTAAATGAATGTGGAACCTTTGCTTCTTCGAATGCTTGAAAATCCTGCAGGTGATTGCTTTCCCTGCTCCAGAGATCTCCTAATTCAGACTTTGCCACACACACACATTGATCCTCTTCTTCAATGTCATAAATTTTAATGTGGTTTAACATACTGAGTTGTCACCAATTTGATTTTCTAGGTCAAAGAGTTCAACCTCCTTTAATCACTATGTCCATAGCTCTCCATTACATTCAAAGAGCTCTTCTGTGCAATTTAAACTGTCTACCGTTAAGTTACAATCTTTACCTCAGCTTTCCCTACAATGTTGTCTTGGCTGAACTCATTACAAGTTTCTGCTTAGGGCTTTAAGGAGCCTTCTTCAGTCAATATATGGTAAATTTGATGCTGTATTATTTGTAATAACTATGAAGGCATCCCATGGTTCTAATAGGAAAACATGACAGCTTGTACTATGTGTTCTTAAATATTCTGCTGTGTCCACAGTTGTCTGGGGTATCTGCCTTTTCTTTCCTTTTTTCTTTCTTCTTTTTTTTTCTTTTTGATTTCCAGACGTGCTTTGTTTTGCTAATCCCCTGGATTTTTGGCTCAGAGGATCTGGAAAGCAAAGACCATATGAGCAGAAATAGGCTATGTCAAAGACACTGTATATGTCCGTACTACAACAGAGTGATCTTCCAAGTAGTTTGAAATGGAGTAGCTTGGGCACTGAAAGGCATCTAGCTGCATTTCACTTTGGTATGTCTGGCATATAGCCAAGACTTGGTAATGCAGCAACTTGTCAAGGGGGATTTGCTGGTTAGTAAATTCATATTTAGTTCATGCTGAGCTTAACAACCTTGGGCTCAGCTCTGCATCAGCATGGCTGAGCCTGAAGTTAGTGTCTTCAGAGTCTTTAATCTCTTGTGTACTTCCCATAGATTGAGAGTAATTTTTTCCCACCCTTTGAAGTTAAATGCAAATTCATGGAGGTCTTTTCTGTACATTAAGGTAAATTTGTGTGTGCAGACAAGCAGGCAATGAGAGTTCATGGTGGAAGGAGTGGTTTTCATCTTTTTGTATGGCTTATATATGAGACAGGAACACTGAAAACCATGTAGTGAGAGAGGGACAGAGACCTTTTTGGTCTGATTTTGCTCCATGAGGGACCTGGACCCACCTTGAGAGGTGGGTGTGTGCAAATCACATGAAGTTTAACCAAGCCAAGTGCAGGGTCCTGCATCTGGGTCATGACAAACCCAGGCACACATACAGGTTGAGTGGAGAATAGCTAGAAAGCAGCCCTGAGGAGAGGAAAACACCCTGATGACTTGTGGGTGTTGGTGGATAAGAAGGTCAACATGAGTTGGCAATGTGCACTGGCAGCCCAGAAAGCCAACCGCATCTTGGGCTACATCAAGAGAAGCGTGGCCAGCAGGTCATGGGAGGTGGTTCTGCCCCTCTACTCTGCGCTCATGAGACTCCATCTGGAGTACTGTGTCCAGCTCTGGAGCCCTCAGTGCAGGAAGGACATGGACCTGTTGGAACAGGTCCAATGGAGGGCCATGAAGATCAGAGGGATGAAGTGCCTCTCCTATGAGGACAGGCTGAGAGAGCTGGGGTTGTTCAGTCTGGAGAAGAGAAGGTTCCGGGGAGACCTTATAGCGGCTTTTCAATATCTGAAGGGAGCCTACAGGAGAGCCCGAGAAGGATTCTTTGTCAGGAAGTGTAGTGACAGGACAAGTGGTAATGGTTTTTAATTGGAAGAGGGAAGATTTAGATTAGATATTAGGAAGAAATATTTTACAGTGAGGGTGGTGAGACACTGGAACAGGTTGCCCAGGGGAGTCATGGATGACCCATCCCTGGAAGTGTTTAAGGCCAGGCTGGATGGGGCTTTGAGCAACCTGGTCTAGTGGGAGGTGTCCCTGCCCATGGCAGTGGGGTTGGAACTAGATGATCTTTGAGGTCCTTTCCAACCTAAACCATTCTATAATTCTATGATTCTATGAAGATTTTGCAAAGCATCATGTGAAGGAGAAGGAATGGATTCAGACATATAATAATGTTTGTCTTTCATAGGAACTAATCAGCATCACAAGTATTTGTAAGGTTTTTTTTTAAAAATCTATCATTTAGAAGGGTTATAATTCTATCACAACTTTCAAAAACAGAAGACCCATGTCAGTTGTATAAGCGTAATTGAGAATCCAATAATAATCCTTAAAAATCTTAGGGTGAAGCCTGTTATGTTGTTGAAGAAAACAGCCAAGCTCCCAGTGATGTTAGGTGGTCTGGACCTCCATTTTTAATGAACAAGCCATGGAACAAAATGCATGATATAATTTTCCAGCTGTCCAGCCATATCATTCTAAAATAATGTTTTCATCATTTTTAACTATTATGATACCCTGTAATTTAGAATACAAATAAGATTTCTGTGATATGGAGTCTAAACCCCACACATAACAGCACAGTATATCTTCATTAACAAGAAACATTTCTATTGATTTCATTTTGCAATGTTTCATATTACACATAACAAATATGTATGGTCACCTAAATGAATTATTGCAATTCAATTTGGAATGATTGCATAAAGTTATTGTATTATCTCTAGGATGCCTTAGTCTCTGGGTGTCAAAACTGTTTTTATTTAATGGAATAACATGGGAAAGTTAATCAGAGTAGGTTAACCTCTATGGGACTCAAGGTCACACACACTCAGTCTCAGCTGTAAATGGGGAGCTTGCATTATTTATTTATTTATTTATGTACTTCTATTTTTAAACTTGGAAAGTCTATTTATGCAAGAGAAAAAGACAATGTGGAATTTCTTAACAGGCTGAGTCCCAGTGAAAATCTCATTGGGCTCTCCAGCAGGTAATCTTTTTTCCACAGAAAGATCCTGAAAGGCTATTACTGTTAAGGAAAAGTAGTACTACAATCAAGTCTTTCCCAGGAAATTTCTTTATTTTAGGATTTGGCTGAGATTTTACAACACCTTTGCAGGAAATGATACAATAGTTTTTAAGAAGACAGTGTTAATGGTAAGATTGCAACATACAGTGATACTCTATTAATTGTTTCACCAACACTATGCTTTTTCTTCTTTTTCCTGTACCTTTCTGTGTCTTGGCAGGATAATGTGTTGAATTAATCGAGTCAGGAATTGCTTTTTTGTGTCTGTGTGGCTGCACTGTTCTCCATACAGCCTGCCGAGGTAGGGTTGGCTGAGGCTGCTGGAACAGAAAGCTGAGTGAGCAAACTCCACAGTCACAAGTCACGCGTGTGCACAGCAGGAGTACAGCAGTTCCACAAAGAGAATAAATTACCCATTCAGGGGACGTTAAGAAATAAACCTGACCTGCAGATTTTTTTGGAGGGCATGTCACTGTGCATGTCAAACACTGTGCTGTTTGGCAACAGAGGAGGCAAGAAACCAAAAGATCATCTGAAAGACAGCCTACAAACTATAACAGATGTCTACATAGTACCTTTGTGCTTAGCTGATCTTCTCCATAGCATCATCCTCTTGGCTTTTCATACCAGGTTTTTCATACCAGGTCTAGGCAGCGATGAGTGAAAAAGACCATGCAAAAAAGTTGCTCTCTATTCTTTCAGGCAGATCATTTCCCACCTCTCTATCTCTAAACCTGACTTTGCTCCCCAGAACATCATCATCACCACAGCAAGTTAGAATAGTGGTTCATTCGAGCTTGGTATTTTGTCTTTTAGAGTGATAATTAGCAAATATTTATGGAAGGACATCAGAGAGAGTGGATAAGTAGAGCAATGTTTTCCTGTCTTCCATCATCTGGGATCACCCTGGCCATGGCTCCCCCACTCCAGACCAACCAGCTGAGGTTGCCCTGTTCCATACAGCTTGTTGAAGAGAAGCCAACAACATGCTTCTTGTTCAGACTCGGGTGCTGTCTCTGCCAAATCTGCAGCTGCGGTACAGCCTCCCCCCTCCAAAGCCACAGAGTTTTGGGTAACCATCAATACTGACTCTTCTGTTGATGACAATAAATAGACACAGAATCCCTGAGCTCTCTTGCAAACGAAAAGGAGCTGCCGCATGTCACTGTCACGCAACAAATGATTTCCATTCACCCAGAGGTTTGACTGAATTTCAATCACAGGCTTAAAGAGTCAGCCTTGGTTTACTCAGGGGACCGAGGCCATTTTCAGTGGTCAGCAAAAGGAAGGCCTAGACTGTTCATTAATATTTTAAAAAGCCGAACACCAAAATGACATAATGAATGATGTATTGTCTCTGCTGCCTCTACATTAAGACAAAGCAATCAGGAGGTTTCTAGCTGAGGGTTAGTTAAAGGAAAGCTCCCTCAGATCCCAGCAGTGCTTCTATGGCCACATTGCTTTCCTCTAGACCTGATGGCTGGATCCTCCACTGATTTTCTTTACTCTGGCTGCCTGCGAGCCGGTGTTTCTCTGCCTAGCGTTCAAACCTCTTGGAGGGGTGTATCAGCCCTGCCTCTAGAGATCAAAAATTGTCACCAACAGTAAAGCTGTGATGTTTTGAATTAGATCTGCTATATATAACAGTAAATTCTCCTCCAGAAACTTGCATATGCATGGCATTAATGTCAGCAACTGTGCCTGCAGACAGCACGCAGCTTGGCCCCTGCGACCTGCAAGCCCAGCACCACTGGGTCTGATCTGCTCCATGCAGCCCCCAGTTGCGCTAACTGGTGTTACTAGTGTGGTGGGTACAGCCCCAGGGTCCCTGTGCTGTTGCAGCACATTAGTAATCCCTATGTTACTCCACACCCCTTCAGTCGCGTGGTGACTTCTATAACCCAATAAATCTAGTTTCCTTTGTAAAACAGACTCCACATCCTTCTGTATGTACCATCCTTCTGTATGTACCTACCTTCTGTAGGTAGCCAGTTATGTACATGCAGAATCTAGCTGGATGGGAAGGTGAAAGCACTTAATGCTCAGATTAGAGGGGTTCTCTGCATGTGTTCACAATGTAGCCTTCTGTGGTGGAAGATGTCAGTGAGAAGAATGATTTAACATCAAATCTATGTGTCTGAGGATACAAATTTAGTCAAGTATTCCCCAATTTTCTTTATAAAGTGTTGTCTAGTAGGCAAGCAATTCTTCTGTCATAGTAATATAAGGATTACTTTCTTATTTATAAGTCTGAATATATGGCATTTTACAGGGCAAAATATATTGGCTTTAAATTCCTGAAGTGTTACTGACATAATTACTGGCAGATTCAGGAACCTGACACTTCTACATTTGTTTGTTTAATGAGATATAGATGGGCAGGCATTAAGATAAATGTCCCACAGAATTTGAATGATATTAATTCAATACAGTAGTCGATGGCTAAAAACCACAGCATTTTTTCAGAGCATGTGGCCGATGGCACAGAGACCTTATGGAGAGGAGTCACCACCATACCGGTGTCCACCCATGTGGAGGTATGTACAAGGGTGACTCCACCTCAGTGTTCCTTCAGAACTTCCTCTGTCAACCTGGCATATCTTGCACCGCATATGGAACCACTGCACTGCTCAGCATTGTGGTCTCAATTATTAAAAGTAATGTGTTATCCAACCTGATATTATCTTAGAGTGTTCATTCATGTTCTACACAGCTGTTAAAAATTTTCTGATTGTCTACTGGTACTAGCTGAGGTAAAAATGAAGTTTTTTAATGGTAAAATATATGTGTTCTTAACTACCCGGCTTTCAGGCCATGTGTTATGGAAATAGTTAGTAGAATCATAGAATCATTTCAACTGAAAGGGACCTTAAAGATGATCTAGTTACAACCTCCCTGCCATTGGCCACAACCCACAAGACCAGGTTGCTCAAAGCCCCATCCAGCTTGGCTTTGAACACTTCCATGGAAGGGGCATCTGCAGCTTCTCTGGGCAACCTGTTCTAGTGCCTCACCATCCTCACAGTAAAGAAATTCTTCCTAATATCTAATCTAAATGTCCCCTCTTTCAGTTTAAAACTGTTACCCCTCATTCTATCACTACACTCCCTGACAAAGAGTCCCTCCCCAGCTCTCCTATAGGTCCCTTTCAGGTACTGAGAAGCTGCTATAAGGTCTCTGTGGAGCTTCCTCTTCTCCAGGCTGAACAACCCCAACTCTCTCAGCCTGTCTACATAGGAGAGATGTTCAGCCCTCTGATTATATTTGTGGCCCTCATCTGCGTCCTTCTTGTGTTGAGGACGCCAAAGCAGGACACAGCACTTCAGGTGGGTCCTCATGAGAGCAGAGTAGAGGGGCAGAATGACCTCCCTCGACCTGCTGCTTCAGATGCCATAATAGTTTTTAAGACTGCAACTGCATGCTTGACATTTAGGCAAACCAGCTAGATTTTAGTGCTTGGTGATCAGGATCACTGTGCCCTGAGAATATTTCCTGGGGAGGAAGACTATGGAAGAAAAATGTGGGTATAACGCAAATTTTATTGTCACTTTAGTTGTGGAGAGGCAATGAACACTTCATAGCACTACAGGTTACACCTTGTTAGTAAAACCACAGGCAAACCTGTGAAATAGGGTAAGAAGGAAAGGAAGTATTTTTGTTTGTTTGTTGGGGTTTTTTTGGTTGTGGGTTTTGTTTTTTTTTTGGTGAAAAGTGATACCAGGATTTTTCTATTAGGAGAAAACTGAAAGGTTGTGAATGGATACAAATGAGCTGAATTGGGTGAGGTTGTTTTCCTAGTGAAGTAAGTTAAAAAAATAAAAAGCATAATTCAGCAAAGCCATAGACATGACAGCATCAGGTAGAGATTCAATGCAGAGAGGAAACTAATGGATGGGGGGGTTTAGCCTTAGTCTCCCCAGAAAATCAAAGTATAAATTTTAAATTATAGGGTCATTTATTAATTAATTTTTGTAGGATGCTTAGGAACTGTGTTCCTATCTGTTGGGAAGATTTTTCCTAAACCACTATTACGTCCTTACTAGAAGTGTGTGCAAGTAAGAAGAAAAGTAAACTGGCATCTCATTATTATAATTAACCCCGTTTTTATAGGTTCTCTGTGTGCATGTACAGCACACAAAAGAACCCAAAAACTTCTCAGGGAATGTGTTACTTATCTGTAGATATGCATTTATCTATGAAGACAGGTTGTATTGCAGCTGATTCAGAGACACAATTTCTCATCCTCTAAAATTTTTGCATAACCATTGTGAAGTTTGGAAGTGGGCTGGCTGAGAATTTTACTTATTGGTGAATTGCTCATGTCTTTGACTAGAAGAAAGTTCCATAGAGTTCTGAGGCTTGGAGCAGACTCATCTGTGGTCTGGAATTGCCTATCTATCTACTTGGACTGCATGAATTTGTATTCATTAATTTAATCTAGACTCAGCTTCTTTCTGAAAACATAAAAACTGAAAAAGAAAACTAATTTTTATTTGAAGGGACTAAAGAATGATGAATTTCCAACAAAAATATTGCTAAAACCCATGGATCCTTTAGTTACCCTTACGTAGAACTCACTGAGGTGTGATACTGTGTGTTGACAAAATAAACTTTCTTCTTTACGCTCAAACCCCTATTTGAAAATAGCTTTCTTCACATCAATATAAATTATGCTGAACAACTTCTTTGTTTTGCAGACTGCCTCTTCTGGTTTTATTCTTCCCTCCCCTCTCCCTGCCATGTTTACTATCACTGTCCATCACAGATTCTCCTCACCCCTCAGTCCCTTCCATCTTGCCCCATCTCTGTGGCCACAGCTTTCAAGTTTGGTGGAGTAAACATTACTTACCAACTGATGTGCTTAGTTACAGAAGCGTTAGCACTTTTGGATCAAGGCCCAGGAGGAAGTACTCTGTTAAAACCTTGTCTCTAGAGAAATAAACATGGTACCTAGTATTGTCAGAGTCAGGAGGCCTGGGTGAAGGTAAGATATGGGACTCATACCCTTCTCTTCTAAACAACTTGCGATGGTGTATAGCTTTTCCTTGGATTATCTAAGATCTATCTTTTTTAGATTTTACTTTTTCACAGACAGAGTCTTTCGTTGCAAATCCTCCATAACTGTTGCAAGGCAGAATTGTACAGAGTTAATAAATTACGTGGGTTAAGTCTTCAATATTCCTGTGTTGATTGCTAAAGATTAAGCTCTGTCCCCATGTCCCCATGGAAATAACCAGCAAAACTTCATTTGATCTGAGTGGGTCAGAGTCTCCTCCTTGAGTATTAAGTCTCAGGAACAGAGACAGGTGAATGCTAATGTGTTCTTATTGCGGAAGTCATGAACCATGCTCATGTTTTTCAATATTTTTGTGCATTTCTGAGTTTCCAAAGGACAAGTTAGTCAAGACTTCCTTCACTCCCCCACAGTAATTGTCTTTGTGGTGTTTTGTATCACCATGTTCTTTTCACAGAGCAACTTTCTGACAAGTTTCACTCTTGTGGGAAATTTCATTCTTGAAGTAGAAACCTCTAAACATAAATTCTGACCTACCTTAGAAGGCCCTTTTCAGCAACATCAGCTCTGTTTCAAATGTTTGTGATAATTTCCTTGCCTTTTGTTTTAATTGTGAAAATCTCCATTATGCTCTTACTACTTCTTTCAAGGGTTAAGAAGAGAGAACAATGTGAAATTTCACTGGATGAAAAGATGGATGTCCTTGTTCCAGTGTATTTCCTAAGAAATGAATGGAAAAGCTTCATAGAGAGGATAAATTGACTAATTAGTAAACACAATGCATAGAACACTTTTTAAGATTGCAAGTGCTGCAATCTGACGGGAACCTCTACATCTCAAAATGGGAACATGATGGAGTTCTAATTATTCTGCAGTTGGAAGAGCTGATAAATGAAACTGTCCATCCCCAAAACATGCAGAGTATCTAACATGCATCTGATCCTGAATATCAAATCAATAGGGTTTAATATTTCACTAGCAATCATACATTTGAAAATCAATGCTGTCAGGATTGGTAATGCTCTTCTATAGAAGAGAGAGTTACAAGGCAAGAAGACTGAAGGCATACATTCAGGGATGAACTAACAAAAGCTGTTCCAAAAGTCCTATCTCTGTTTAAAGAAGAACTATTTTACATAGGATTAAAAAAAAATAAATTAGGTCTTTAATTTTCAAATCAGTAGAGCAAAGAGGAGCCATTGCAAAATTCAAGGTAAAAAACACAAAGAGCAGTTGAACATTTTCAGTAACTGTGGTACGCTGACTTCTCTGAAAAGGAGCTGTTCAGATCCATATTGACATTTATTTTGGGAAAAATACCCTTGCTGTAGATATTCAAAACTTTTTGTACTGACCAGCACATGCCCATATAATGTAAAACTTCACTGTGAAACATTGCCATGTCTAGGAAAATGGGTGAAGTACCCCAGGGTCTCGAAATCTATACCGCTCTTCAGGTTGGCCTTCTTACAGCATTAAGTATGTCTCCAGTGAGATGATCTTCCCTACACAACCATCACTCCTTTAATGCATGCCTCCCATATCTATCAAGCAAGAGATGGACTACAACAATGTGATGTTTTAGTTTCTTTAGACATGGTGTGATGGGCTAATCCAAAACACTATTCTCCCAGCCCAAAGCAAAGCTTTCTGGCATGTTTTCTTGACCTCTGGCTCTAGCATGTTGTGAAGAGAGGAGAGGATTTGTTTCTGAGCATAGAGCATCATACATCTTGAGCAAGCTTAGAATTGAAGGAGTATATCTTTTTCACATGTTTTTGGCAAACAGGGAGATCACTGTAGGAGATCTAACATGACTGAAGTGTCGCAGAAGCACAGAGCCTAGAAATCAAAGAGCTGTATTACAGCAGGTGCTCCAGTTACTTAGATACATTTATAAAACAGCATATTCTAGATTGTTGCAAGTCCTCAGAGAGATGATAACTTGCATCTTATCTTCAGATCCTGAATTCTCTGAATTCTTCCCATTGAGCGAAAAGATGAGCTTGAGTATTCATCTACTTCTTGCTTTCAAAGGGACTCATTGCTAATCTCTGATGGTAATACAGAAGCTGTGAGAAATTACTATTTATTTGGTAATGTTTCTTCAACAACAATTGTTGGGTCACTGCAGTTCCTTAGACTTGTTTTTTTTCCCTGATTTTGATATTTTCTTTCCCTTTAATGTTCAAAAAGTGATAAAAATGTTTGTGAATTTTTCACCCTTCTGCTAACTCACTACTGAAGGACAAATAACTAAGCTTCTAACTTAAGTAGAGAATTCAAATGGTGCTGCCTTCTCAGAAAAATATTGTATATTTATCCATTCCACCACAAGAGAGTTATGTTTTTTCTTAACTGCAATTTTTTTCCCAGTTTGAGAAAGTGCATTTTATGGATTTCTGATCATTTTTAAATTTAGAGTTCATCTAAACCTGACATACATGCACTTAGCCCCATTTAGGGTTATCTCACAGTCCATAGTTGTGCTGTTCCAAGAAGCAAAAGTAAGAGAATTTGTTCCTCACATTTCCTATTTCTCAGGGATTTTAATGTGAAGCAAAGCCTGGGGCAAGCAGAACAATTTGAAAATCTTACTCTGTGTTAAGAGTTTTTCTGAACTTGCAGCCTCATTTCTCCAAATGAACAGCACTGCTTCCTTGCTGGTCAGGCAGAAGGACTGCTTATGGTTACAGGTCTAAAAGATGTATATCCCTCCCATGACTTGCCAGTGGCCATGAGCACTATTTCTTATTGCAGTCATAGCATGTGATGTTTAGAACCATTGTGCTGATGGGGCTGTTGCAGCAATACCATCATAGGGCTAATATCAACCCAGAACTCAGTCAAAGCAAAGTGAAAAGATACTAAATAGAATTGGTTCTTTCTTTGCTTTGCTTCATTTTCTGTGCTTTGTTCTCTTAGTTTCTTTCTCAGCTCATAACTCTTCTGTTTATCCTGGAAACTTCAAGCCTCATCTGCAGCTAACTGCCCGTGACTGTGGTCTGCTAGAGAACAGATAGATAGCATAAGTATATTAATGGCCATGTGGTTCTTTCCCCCTGGGAAAAGCCATTTTTAATATTTGTACATGAATAATATGACCTATTTGTATCCTTGTAGTAAGATATGATGGTCTTGATGGTTTTTGACATTGTTATGCTATGTTCCCACTTGCAGAGATACAGGAAAATAAAATCAGCATGTGTCTCCCTCTGTACACATATTCTGTGTCAGACAATAAACAAAGGAGAAATGTAACAATATTGCTGGTTCTACAGATGGGGACCGCAGAGCAAGGTTCACCGAATGATATAGAGATGTAGGATTAAGGCAAATAAAGAAAAGGCTATCGAGAATATTGTACCTTGTGTCTCACCTGTCCTGTACAGTCTAAGGACTACCGTGTTTGGGTCTCATTCACTCATCAGAAATTAAGAGAATTAAAAGGTTGTTCCTGGATACTGATATACAATTATCCACACAAACAAATTGTGAGCCTGATAGTTGGCATCATCTTAACCTGGTACAGGAAATTCTCAGCCACAGCTCAGGGTTAACATGGGAAAAGCAGTGCTCCTACCTCTTTGTAGAAATGAGGACATGCCTCTTCCATGCTGGCTTTCTGCTCTGGTGCCCACCACCCTCCCAACAGGCCTGTTCAGCTCCTTACATCCCTCCAACTGATGCCCTCACCCAATGTCCAACAAAATCTTGGTGCCATGCTATAGAAGGATCACTTTTTTAAAAAAAGTGAAAATGCAAAAATTATAGTGACTAGGCACTGGGGTATGTCCACACAGTTCTGGTAACGGCAACTGTCTGGCCATGCCAGGTGAGGGATGGGAGAGGGTCACAAGGGTTGAGCTCTGCCTGGACTTGCTTTGTTTTGTGCCTTGAGGTTAGCCAAGAAGGTGACTACAAGAGCATAATCTGACATGGGTGCACCATAAAGAGAACAACAACAGCCTATACCTACAGCACAGAAACATAAGTCCTTGAAACCAACTCTTCTTTCCATAGTCACCTTCAGTCTTCCAGACAATTAATCTTCCTTGAAGATGAGGGCCAGAACTTGAAGGACATTGGAGATTATAACTCCATGAAAGTCCATAATTTTGACACAAATATTTCAGATCGTTTCTGGTAGTGTCTCTCCTCATACATACTTGGATCACACCTGTCTTTCCACAGAAAGAGAAGCTGTGTGGTTTGCAGTAAAATAGCTAATATATAAAGAGTTCACACCTTGTGTCTTTTCTAATTTATAAGCTCCTAATTATTATCAGAATTCTTTGTTGTTGTTCCTTATTAATATTTATTTTCATTTGGTTCACAAATCTAATCACGAAATTTCATCCCGACACAGTTATTATCAAGAAAGGAGGGAAGTGATTGTGCCTCTGTACTCGGCACTGGTGAGGCCTTGCCTTGAGTACTGTGTTCAGTTCTGGGCCCTTCACTACAGGAAAGACATTGAAGTGCTGGAGTGTGTCCAGAGGAGGGCTATCAAGATGGTGAGGGGTCCAGACAACCAGCCATATGAGGAGAGGCTGGTTAATTATCATCTCTCTTTAACTAGATTCTTATGGTTCCCTAATAATTTTTATCTGCTCCTATTATCTAAGAAGTTCCCATACAGCACCCCAAAGCACATGCTTTACCGAAATATGAATAGATCCAGCAAGTTCCATTGACTTAAAACTGAATAAATCAGTCATCACATTATGTGAAAGGTATTAGATTAGTCTGGAATTACTATCTTTCCAAATATGTTGATTTAACAGCATTGTCTATTTTTTTCACAAGATTTTCATTATTCTTTCCTTCAAAATTTGGTTTAAAACTCTACACACTACTCAAGTCAGATTAATAAACCCAGAGATACCTAAGTTAGAAGTGGGGAAACTCTTTAAATGATGTATTTGTTATTCTCTGAAGCTTTGCTATGATCACTGATTTGACAGGTTTATTAAAATCCTTCCTAACAATGTCCAACTGTATGCAATTTCACCGGCCTTTTCCTGCTGCATTCTGGAATAGACATTACAATGTCTCCAGCTGGAAGAAGTGAAGATCTTTGTGTCAATTTCTTTTCCTATATATTCATGCTAATAAGAATGAATTAGCTATACTTCATTTTCCAATTTTCTGTATCCAATGATCTTTATTGAATGTGAGGAAAATTATTATTTTCATATTTACTTTCAATCCTTAATCCAATCTCAACATTGCAATTGGTCCTGCTTCTCTCCTCACCACCCCTCACTCTCCTTTTGTTTATGTAACTGAAGACGGTTCTGCTGATCTCCTTTCCTTTACAAAGTTTAGTTAAACTTGGATTTTGACAGCTTTCTTTTCATCCCTTTGCTTCCTGACCTCCAGGATGCAGCTGTCTGTGCTTCAGTCTCTTGTTTCTTTCCTTGCCCAGGGCTGTTCTTGTGCAGTGAAACATGTATGCCCTGAGTTGGGCTCTTTGCTTACAATTTTATGTGCAACCCCTCTGCTTTCAGAAGGGAGAATGGCTGGATTTTTGCTCCACCCAGCTATTGCTCACCCTATTTACATGACGTCAGATCATGTCATAATGTCATAATGATTCAGCAGAAAACAGCTATTTTCCAAAAAACAAAGCATAAATCTTACAAGCATGTTCACCTCATAAATTTCTTACTTCAAGTGTTGACATTGGCTTCTTTCCTTAAAATTATGACAATATGTTATTTCAGGTGGGTGACTAAGGCAATAGTATACATATGTATAATACTGAGACAGCAAGCTGTCCAAGCCAATCTGAGTTTCAGACCTTAGAGGAGGATTTAAGGAGGCAGACTCCATTTTCTCTGTGTGTTAACATATATTTTTACAGGGAAGGTAATGCTTTCTACCAGTGTAGTCCAGGCTGAAGCCCAGCAGACCCTTTTTTTTCCTTCTAGGGACAGATCAAGGGCAGAGATCATCAGAGTTGGAGGGACATTAGAGGATTACCATGAAAGCAAATCCAAGCACAGCAGAATGCAATATTTTAAAGGATCCTTGGATCCTTTTAAAAAAAATTATTTTTTTTTTCCCAAAAAGACCTTTCCTAAACATAGTATTTTAAAACATAGTATTTTTAAAGCAAGTCCAAGTAGAAAAAGGTAAGTTTATTGAGGCTGGGTGCACATTGTCCTTTTGCCTTCAGTTTTTGTGGTTGTGGCTGGGCAGGAATTGCCCAGCCCAGGCTG
The DNA here is from genome assembly GCA_004320125.1 of Scolopax mira. Lineage (NCBI taxonomy): Eukaryota > Metazoa > Chordata > Aves > Charadriiformes > Scolopacidae > Scolopax > Scolopax mira. The sequence goes on along the minus strand of BJBW01006366.1, from coordinate 156,943 downwards.
TGGCACAATGCCTGTGCTAATATAATTATTGTGTCTTCTGTTATGCCTCCATTTTGGATCAGCAGCCGTCTTGACATAGTCAGAAACTCTCTACTTTGTAGGCATTATTGAGCCTATTATTCAGAAGTAGTGTCTGAAATGGGTTTAGTAGCCACAGCAGGGGGTGAAAAAGTTACCATCTCACATTAAATCTTCCTTAATTTAGAGGTACACCCAACAGTACAAGCACCAGTGGGCATTCTCTTATTGATCCACAGATTTCCCTTTCCGCAGTGGTTACTGGCCATGTCCTTTGCTGCTAACCCCATGTCATTTGTGGCTGGAAAATGAAGACACCCAAGTGTGCTATTGTCAGTCCCAGTCCTCAGTCGGACTGTAACATGGGAGCCTGGGGAAGCCTAAGTCTGCAAGCTTCTGACGCCTGGCTCAAAGAGCAACCCCAGTGCCGCCAGGCAGCAAAACGACAAAATGAATTTCTATGATGCAAAAATTAGATCTGATTTATAGGGACCTACTAATAAAATGTCATATCTTATAGATGTGGAAGGACCGCAGTGCCAGTGATAAAGTGAGATTGGTCAGGTCTGACAAACATGCATCAGAGCTGCAGTATTGACAGTGGGGGATAGTATTGATTGAGCTGCCAAGCTTATCATATTACACAATTATGATATTAGATTTGCATTTTTAATTCTTTTAGAAGAAATTGGCCCCAGGCAATTACAAGGAAGAAATGCTGTGATGGAGCCTGATGATCCAGAAAGGAGGAATCATAAGCTTTTAGGAAGAAGCCACTGTCAAAGAAAAGTTTTGCCTAGCAGACCCATGACAAGGAAACAATGGAAACACAAAACCAATAAAGCTTTAAAAGATTTGTTCCCAACAGTGTTGTCTCAGGGGACAATAAGGAAAAAACAGATGACTATTAAACCTGGGCTAATAAAGATGAGATCTACAAGCTATTTGCTTTATACAAATCACAACCCCCACAGATGTGCAGCTTGTAGAGTCCTGGAGAGTTTGCACAGACAATGTCTTCTCTTTCTTAAAGCAGAGGATGTGAAGGAGTTTCCAAATCTTTTAATCTTAGACCTCATCTGTTTGCAGAAGCCACCCAAGCTGGGAGCTGGATGTGTAGCTCTTTTGCAAGCCAGTGACTAGCAGTCAGGAGTATGGGTGAGTTGAATGTAATCTCTTTTCCTCATCGATATGCTCATTGCATAAAGTGGTTGTAGGAGTTAGTTTTCTTGGGATTCTCTCCTCAAAGGAAATCTCTTGAGAACAATCCATTGATCTAACTCTCTCTTGGCCTATTGCAGGTCCTGTGAACTGGACACGGGGGTCTTGCTGCCTTTGCTGTTTCATAAGTGGAAAGACACTGAGTGTAATTATTCTTCATTTCCACTATTCTTAAATGGAAAGAATAAGATTTTTGAAGTGTCTCAAGACCTGTAGATGAAATGTTCTCAGAGTTAGGTTTTTATTAACTATATCCTTTTTGGAGTACCTTATTTTGGAAAAAAATTCTCTGTGCTGAGGAAAACAAACAGATTCAGCAATGTTGTATTAAATGATTCCTCCATCTCCCCAGTCCCATCTTATCTACACATAGCTAGCTCTTCTTTGACTCGTTAACAGCCAACTTTCTGATTTGGAGCTACTGGATGATTTGTGTTCCGGGGCTACTTTTCATTTTTTCTGGAGACAAAAAACAGAAGAACCTCATGATCTTGTAAGGACTGGAAAATTTCAAGGGTATATTTTCCTTTCCCACATCTACAAAAAGGCAGCAATTACTTCTTTGGAAGAACATTCAAGTCAACAAAATCCTTAAGGCATTCAGGAAAAGGAAAACGGAGGAAAAAAGTATGTAACCTTGTTTCAGAGCTTGATATAATTTTTGTTAGGGTTAGACTTAAGCTGCCAAGATGAGACCCAGAAGGTTCACACATCTCAGGCCTAGTGTCCACAACTGGATTATGGTTCAGGCCCACACTTAACATCTTGGAACACTGTTGGAGGTATCTCTTTGTGTATTTAGTGACTCATCAGTGGTTTGAAATAGAAGCAGGAACCTGGGTTTGGGATGAGAAGGGGGCAGGCATGTCAGAATGGGATGTGACCTCTTTGCAGCCCTCTGAAACCTCTGCATTGAGCGGAGGATCCACGGGAAAGGGCTCTTGTGCTCACCGGCTGAGTGGGTGGAAGTGCTTTTGAGTTGCTCTGTGCTTACCACTGTTAATGTACTTCTGACTCATCATGCTGGAGTGGTACTGTATGGGTCATTATGCAGATAGTGTGAGGAGGGGTTGTTGTTACTGATAAAATGAGCCTTTTTACAAGGTTTTGCATTAAATGCTGAGATGTTGTGCAAAGGGTTGATCAGGGCTTCTAAGATACACTGGAAGCAGTTCTGGTCCATCAATTACAGTAACAAGCATCCCATAAAAATACTCTGGAAGGTTAGGTTTAGAAGAGTGGCATTACTGAAATACCTTATAATGCTGTACCACTGCTGTTACAGGTAGTTCTTCAAGATGAGACATAAAGTATATATTACAGCAAAACGTAACAGAGGTAATTTGAAAGCGATATCATCAATTTAAAAATCAATCCTCTACCAGTTCAGTTTTTATTTACTATGAATTATGACAGAAAAAAAAGGAAGAATTTTAGGAATACTTTAATACATCTGTTGTTTAGAATGTGTATTGGGCAGTGCATAATGAATAATGTGCTTCGTGGTCATCCTTTCATGGTGTTTCCCCTTTGGCTTGTATGAGTCTTTCAAAGAGCAGCATGCTGGAAGGACACATTTAAAACTATTCTGATTAAGTGATGAGTAAAGGTCAAAGGCAACAAGGAGTAAGGGAAGTTCCTGAAACTCTTTAAAATGTTTTCTTTTCCTACTGATTTTTTTTTTCCAGTTGATGGCATCCTTTTCTTATGAGAGTGTTGACTGCCATCAGTGTATTAAAATACTTTCCAGAGATGACAACTTAAAAAATATCTGATGTCTGTGTATTATCCATTTTACAAAAGTAATATGGTACTGGCTCAGTGAAATTATTCAAGTTTTAAATTCAGCAGGACTTGTGTGGAACAACAGGGTTTATAGGCTTTTCTAAATCATGATCCTTTCTAACCTGAGTTATGTAATTTTCTTTTGCAGGTACTGCAGAGATATTACCAATGTTGCAGAACAGTTCTTTTGTTGTTGACGAGTACATTGTACTTTGCAAACCATGGAAGCATCAGATCATAATGGAGCAACAGCTATGATTACCCATCAACACATATCATGTGATGGTAAAACTTAAAAAGACAATGACACAAGCTATGCCCAGTTTCTTCTATATCAACTCAGCTATCATAGTATTTTGAGAAAAGACCTCAGATAGAGAGCCTATTGGGAGACCCAGCCTCACGTAAAGTACTAATTGTGAATACAGCAATAGGGAACAAAAGAGGTAGAGTGGAGGGGAGAAGCCTTAAATGACTTTTCTTTCTTACCCACTCCTGGGAGGGGCAATTGTTCTTCTGTCCTTCTGTCTTTCACTACTGATCTACAGCAAGCCCATAATAAAAAGTTACAGAAACCATCTGTCCAAACGAACAACATAAAAAATATAAGTTGAATTCATACACACATGCACACATACAGAAGAGCACCAGCACCTATGAAATAAAGATGTTACATTCAGAATCAGCCCACGTGAAGAGAGTTATTGCTAGACCAGAGAGTAAAAATTCAATGTCATGAAACTTTTAAGGTTCCAGAAATGTTTTTGTTGTACACTGGAATGAAAACTAAGCTTTTAGAACATTTTTCTGACTTGGATTTGTGTCAAAAATTACTATTTTCAGATTGAAAAGCTCCAGGTTTTGGTATAGGCCTCCTACTGCTTCTAGTCAGAAACCCTAGGCTTCAGAAATCTTTGTCAAAACCAATATATCTCCACAGAATATTTCAATTTTGATAAACAACATATTTTAATGAAACAACATTTTGTTGAAAATATTCCAGCCAGCTCTAGCTGTGGCCTTTGTGAGATTGGGCAATTGAGCATTATTAATATTGCTAAATCTTTCTTTTCAAAGGCCACCATGTCTCTTGATGATCACTTGCCATAAGGAATTAATTACTTGGAGTTTGGGGGGGAAGAAGGAGAAAGGGTGAGGGGGTTAGTAGTCTGGTTTATTGGACCCAGGCGTGGGATCGTAATAAAGCTACCCACAGTCAGGTTGCAAATCATATTTTGTGGTTTTGATGTATTTACATAAAGAAAAGAAGCACCCCACCTCAGATGGCTGCAAGTTGCCATCCCAGATGAGAACTGGGGCTCCCTGGATGAGCACCTGGGCAGCAGAGCAGAGGCAATCTGCCACTGGCCACAGCTCTTATCCTGCCCCGGCTCTGGCAGTGGTTAACCACACAGCAACCAGGATGCTGCATAGTTGTGAAATCCCTGCACGAGGAGCACGATCTCTTTGGTTTTGTGACAGTGCTTTGTGGAGCTCCTTGGGATGGGATACGACAGGATGGTAGGAGAAGGCATCGTCTCCTCTCTGAGTTGATGGATGCGTCGCTAATCCTTCTCTGTCCTCGCCTCCCTGCACTGCCAGTGTTTTGTCAGGTGGAGAGCTGCTTTGCTGGATGGGGGAGAGTGTTTCCTCAAAAATATGGGCTATCAAAACAGCTATCAAAAGTGTCTGGTTTGGGATGGTGTGCTTAATCCCTCATGCCCTCAGGATTATGGGGGCGGGAAACAAAAATTGTGCCATAATATATATCTGGACTTCAGTCATCTGCCCCAGGTGGTGGTCTGGTGACCCTGCTCAATAACCAAGTGAGAAATGCTAAGCTGCTGAATGTGAGCATAGAGGGAGGAGGAGAGGAAAAGTGTGGAGGGTGCTCCTGAAGCTTGTCCATACTCTGAGAAGGGACTGAATATGTGCTTATGGGAGTGGGAGTACATCAGGAGAGACTCACTCTCTTGGAAACACTGGAGCTTTTGGCAACACTGTGCAATCGACTTGGCTCCCTCCAAAATGCTGTTGGGCATAGAAGTTAGGTTGCATATACTATCACTCCAGTTTGAGTTTTTGATCCACTATGTGGGGGAAAGAGGAGAAAAAGCAAGAGTCGTTTCTGGCCTTTCATTACTTTCTACTAGAATGGTGTCAGCTTTACTGGCAATCAGTAAAGCAATCAGTACTGGAAAGGCTGTACACTTCACTCCTCTACCAGCTTGTCACACATTGGCCCTGGTTATAACATAACACCTCCCGTGCCAGCAAATTCTCAGGAAAAGCAGTTGGGATATAGAATATAATTGATGTGAACAGCTTTGATTGCCATGAGTTTACATACCAAATTCATCGCAAGACATTCCTATTAGGTGACTAAAAGAACAGTAGGATGTTTCCCTCTTCATCTTCATTACAATTTAATTTGTAGGCAGTAGTTTTTTTCATATTTTTCGATTTATTTTATTTTTAATTTTAGGAGCTGTTTATCACCTTCTTATTTTACAAAAATAACTGACTAGCTTCAGTATGAGAGTGTGTGTGGTGCTTATGAGTACATATACATGTGGGCAAACCATTCACTTGGCTAAGAAATGGGTATCAGGGAAGAAGTTCTAACAATTGCACCTTTGATTTTCAAGAACAGGGGAGATAGGCTATTGTCAAGCCTCATCTGGTTCCAAATTATGCTGTTGTAGTGCTCTTCTTGTCAGATGGAGCACACTTACCTCCTGCTGACAGTATATAGCTTATGGCAGATAATTGCACTGACAGATTCAGAGAGATCAGGCAGAATAAAGAGCCAGAGTGTTATGAAGGAAAAAGGAGGAGGAGACTGTGGTTTCACTGACAAGCAAAAGCCACAGGGAGACAGCCTTTCACTGGGCCTAGGCAGCTAACATCCATTTACGCCTTTGGAAAGCTCCGCCATGATTTGTAGTAGTTCACACTTTGACCACAGTGCTCAGTGAAGATCATAATAGCTTCCACGACCAAGTCATTTTAGGAATCAGGCTTATAATGTCATTCTTCCCCCTGAATATATGATCTTCCCATGACAAAAGATGACCAGCCAGAAAAATCATAGCTGTGCCAGCCCTTTTTGCTGTTTGTTTATAGACCTGAATATGCAGGAAGGAAAGATTGACATAAAATAGTTGCACCTATGGCACTTCTCTCATGAGATGAGACTGGCAGAACCCACAGTTGCCTCTCCTCTATTTGTACAACATTTTAGGTGAAAAATTAGCACACATTTTATCTATTGCCTGTACAAATGTTTTGGGAAAAACAGGTACAGGAAAACCTAGATTTAAATATGAGGGAAATAAGCTTTTGGCTAAGGAGGCAGGTTCTGTGTTGGAGACAAGATAAGAATTGGTCATTATGAGCGATCTTCTCCTGACAATGGCATGGAGGTACTTGGCTTATTGCTAAACTTAGGTATTTTTATTTGCAGATGAAGCTGTACCTGGATTTGGTCTTGTCAGATATGCAGGGATGCATTTGTGATAAGGTGAAATAGCTGTTACTATATACACAACAGGGATTATGGAAAAACTCTGAGCAATTGTTGAGATAGAAACCTGGATTTATATAGTGAAGTATTAGAATTTGCTAATTATTTATTCCTATGTGCTGGGCATTTGCAGAAGTACATCTGTGTAAGGCTGACTTTTTTTTGAAGGATGCTTGAATCCTTACACAAATCTGATTTAGTATCATTGAAGTAGATTGGGGTGATGAGATTTTGCCTGAAATACTACAGTTTTTTTTTGTTGGTGCAAACAAAATCCAGATAAAATTAAAATTCTGTTTAATTAAAATTTTTCTCTGACAGATAAGGTGACAAAAAGACAATGAACATAATGCCTTCAGTTATTCAAGTCCTCTAAGTCACAGTCAATAAGTTTATAGGCTTTCAGCTCTTCTGCTTTTGACATAACTTAAAAGCGTTGGAGTGAAACAATAGTCTAACGAGTGTTCCTGATATAGCAAGACTATTAGTTTCATTGATTTTCTAAGAGGAAAACCCCCAACTTAAATTCAAGAAAGAGATTAATACAACTACCTTTTAATAATATTAACTTTCTTGAAATCAATATTTTTCCTCATATTACACTACGCTTTGTTACATACCAGCCACTATATAAGTAACGATAATCAATACAGAGCCTGTGTATTTGCAAGAACCTTTTTAAAGGCTGGCATAATGGACAGGGATTAGCCAAACCTGGCCTGAAAAGTTGGAGTGTCAGTCTGATATCAAGCAACACCAAGTTGCCTCTGGGAGCTCCAGATCCAGAGGGCTTTTGGGTTACCAACCGTTAGGCTCGTTGTGGTCCTGATGATGATTAAAGATGATGGAATTGACACTCTTGGCCATGGTGAAGTCAATTATTTCCATAACAGCACTGTGGTGCAGAAGTTAGGTTGTAGACACTTGTTAAAATCCTGCAATTGAATTGATAGAAAGTTTGGGGTGATTTCTAGCCTTGAACAGAGTTCACTGGTATTCTGGATACAGAATCACATAAAGACTGAGTTTGGAAGGGAACTCTGGAGGTCATCTGGTCCAACCATTCTGCTTAAGCAGGGCAACCTACAACAAGTTTTCCAGGATTGTATCCAGATGGCTTTTGGGTATCCCCAAGGATGGAGACTCCTCAACCTCTGTAGGCAACTTGTGCCAGTCCTCAGTCACTCTAACAGTAAAATTGTTTCCTGATGTGCAGACAGAGCCTTCTGTGTTTCAGTTTGGTAAGGGCAGTTTTCACACACTGCTTAGTTATACCTGTTAAACTCCTCAATATTTAACTTGCCAGCAAGTCTATTCAGCCCAAGGACGTTAATTACCACTATAGGCTCAAATAAGGATCCCTTTGTTAATTGCAATATATTACCACCCCACAGGGACGCCAGTGAATCAGGACATTTCATGATCCCTGCCAGATGGCCACAAATAAACTCAAGGGCCTGGCATATTGCTGTCACAGAGCTTGTGACCATGTGTTCATTGGATAAATCAAGAGGAGTTCCATACCAGGGTTTCATCCTTGAACATCTCTCACTATATTAAAATTTATGCCATTATCATAGGGCTTTCAAAGTTTTATATCTACCTATATCCTTTAGGATGTATGAGGAGTATGGAGGGTCTGTATTCACTATGATGTTTTCTGAAAGTCATCCACTTATGAGATCTAGTTGAAAAATTAAAAAAATTGGGTAGTATTCCTAGGTAAGTTTTGAGAAACTATATTGGGATATATATGGAATTATTTTTTTTTCTAGACATATATTCCAACATTTGTGATCAAATGCATATCCAGAATTAGAAAAGGGAGGATGCCTGCAGGTACCAAGTCATGCAGCGCAGTGATCAAGGCTCCATGATGGAAAGCTTAGGGACTGGGGGCAGCACTGGGGATGGGGGGACTCCTTTGCCTCCAGGCCCAAATTGCCAGAAAAAAATGCCACTCTCACTACAGTGCTTAGCCAGGGTGGAGATTAGGTGGGCTTGGAGGCAGGGACTCAGCCATGTCTATATAGTAATCATCTGAATTTGGTGTCCATCCACAATTCCACCTCCAGGGTCTGTCTGGTTTTGTTGGAAACTGAGCTTTGGAAAAACTGTTGGAAAACTTCAGATCCAGTAAGATGTGTCCCCTACCTCTTCTGCCAACAGTACCTTAATGGACAAAAACTACTTCGTAAATACAATGGTGTGGGTTACCATGGGGACTCCGTGTACCCTTGCAGTGGACACTACCTATACCTGACTGTAAATATAGGTATATATGATATAAATAAACGTTGCACCCTGTCATTGAATCTTAAATTGAGTGTTTCTATCTCCTTTCCCTCTTAGTCTGAGCTAAATTCAGCTAACACTTGGACATGGTAATATATTCCTATGCTGAAACTTGGAGAAGTCCCAGGAATGCTGTGAGAATTGACTGTAGGAGTAATAACAAGGAAACTCCTTTTTCTTCACACTGCTTTCCTTTCCAATTACTAATGTGTGCAAAATGATACGAAAGTTTTTCCAAAACAGAGACTCTTCAGAGAATGATGCTTTAAAGAAGGTGAAATTTTCATGATTATAAAAATGATTATGTTGAGATTGGGAGAAATTACCTTGTGTAGCTTTTAAAACCACTGAATTGTAAAGTTGCAGTTTTCTGAGAAAAGAATATTTCTGTCTGGTAACGTTTCTGTTTTGGATGAAAGTCTTCTTGCCAAACAAAATTTCTGACTTTTGATCAATTCTACTATGAAACTTTGTCAGGTACAACAACTAGGACAGAGACCTAAATGTCAATGCATAGAGAATATGAAATGAAAAATGATCCTTCTCATTTGCAGGCATAAATGCCTGAAGATGAACAGTTATTTTGGATATTGTTGGGATATGTCAATTGTTACCTTGTTTTCTACGTACAATTTGCTTTCACTTATCCTACCTGTTGGAAGAGTGGCATTAGATGCATTCTATGGTGAATTTCTGTGCATAGCAGAGTAACTCTCATGTGAAGAGCAAAAAGGTGGAGCTGAACTTCAAAAGGATGAATTGGTGGTTTTGGGAACCTTCTTGCATTTTGCTGTACCATGGATTGAATCTTGAGAGCAGGGAGTTCAACAGTGGAACCAAGCACAGAGCTGAAAGCAGGGGGGTGGCAGCTGGTGGTCTTTTTGTGGTATGTAAGCTTTTTTCATGCATGAGCAATGGGTGAAGAGAGGAAACAGCAGAGAGGTAATCCATGGAAGGAAAACTTTCTCCTCATCTTTATTCATAGTGGCTTCCCTTTTCCTGCTTCTTTTCTCCAGTCTCTGAGCACTTCTTCCCTCCTTAATATGGCATTGGTATTGCAAACATTTCCTGGGGGCAGGGGGTTTGTGTGAGGAAATTAGTTGAGAAGAAGAAAACCCAATTTGTTTCCCAAGTGATTCTGATATAAACATCATGAAAAAGATCCTGTTGGTGTTTTCTATAAGACCATGTTGCACTGCTTTCACACCATGTCAAGAAAAATAATCTAGAGAAAAAGGACACAAAGGTAAAAAAAGACTGTATAAACAGCAGTCTGAGAGACAAACTCAGTAGTGATAAATCCCAAAAGCGTTTTTTTTTTTCTTTGGTTGTTTGCATTAGCATCTTTTTTTCATTTTTCCTAGTTTCTCATCAGCTTTTCTGTGTCTGTCCCTGCACTGTCCCTTCTGCAGCAGCAGAGACCAGACCCTGGATTGTCAGACTGTGAAATCACAAGGACATGCCAGTCCCTTTAGATTTTCTTTCTTATTAACCTCTTCTGAACATATTTTTCATTTCGCTGTAGAGAAGACACATGCTGCAAGAGTCTACCAGCCTGTAGGGGGTTGCACTGCAGACACTGTGAAATCCCAGTTAGGGGGCTGAGCGGTGCTGTGCTGTGCTGTAGCCATCTCCCAGTGCCAGTGGGGAAGATGGTGGTCTCACCTGGGCGGTCAGCACAGCTGCCTTTCCCACACTTGTTATGGGGAACAGCGGGAGGTGTAAAGCTCTGCTGGGCCCCCTTCCCAGCCCAAAATCCCAACTCTGCTTCACTTTGGGTAGTTCTGCTTGCAGCAAAATGCAGCTGCAAGTGGCAGCAGTTGGTGACTGGTTTGATGGGGCTGGTGGCTGGGGCTAAACAATTTTCAGTGCCTAGGAGCACACATGCACACATGGAGAAAGTGAAGTTCTTTCTCTGTCTGGCATAGAAAGACACTTTTCCCCAAATGAACGATTAATGCTTGAAAAAAGTCTGAAAAATGGATATCCCTTTGACCTTTCTAAGGTTTGTCATTTAGTTGACATACCCATTACCTCAAAAATCAAATGTGTTTGTCTAAACATTATTCTGATGTTTGGTTTGGGCACCAAAGGTCAGACAGCTGACCACTAACTCGCTGACAGTGATCAATTCAGTCTGAAATCTTGTCACTTTCCCTGTTTATTCTGCTATCCATCTCTGCTTTGCCAGCCACCACCGCCACTTTCTGCTGTTGAGGCGCTTTTAAACCTAACAATAATCCAATTTAGAATTGATCAATGGGAACGTGTGGTCAGTAAGCAAAATGACAAAGTCTGCATACAACCGCTGACCACAATCCGGTGGTATTTTACATAGGGCTGATTGCAAACTTAATATATGTAAACGGCTCCCAACCACAACCGTTCCAGCAAGAGGAGGTGGTAGGAACCGACATTTCACATGCTCAGGGCTGACACTTGTCTAAAGCAACAAATCTCTGCAGCCCTCTAGTTCCTTATGTGGTTGCCAAGGCTTGGTCTGATCCAAAAGCATTTCCTGCAGGCAACAACAGTGTCCCAGGTTTTGCTCTGGTGCTTTTCCAACCAAATTATCCTGTGAAAACCAGCCTGGGGGAGAAGTTTGTGGCAATCGTTATGAATATTTCAGAAGAGAAAGCAAGCTCACCACCCCACACTGAGATGTAAGCACAAAGTAACAAGGCGAGAGGAGGGCTTCTAATTCTTGGTGTTTATACACTATTTATTTAAAACAAAGGAAGATGAAGTAACATGGGGTTGTTCCCTTCATTTTAGTCAGGTAACACAGAATGGTAGCCCAGCAAGAAGAAGGAACAATAATTTGAAAATTACTTCTTGGGCTTCAACGAATAACAACATAAAGCCAAGTAAATGCATCCCAGATAGATGAAAATGATATTTAGGTAAAAGTCAGGGGCAAAAATTCTCCCCAGCTTTCTAGGCACTCATCAAGCATTGTTTTCATCCCTTCTCATAGCCTCAGGAGATCCCTCAGTCTTCAGATTGCAGCTCACAGGCCAGAATGCTTCATGACAAATGATCAAAAAAGTGAAACACTACTGTATATTGTGTGTGACAACATTTTTCATTAGCTGCTAAACCTAGCCCTAAATCTGCTTTGTTTGACTGCCTGTATGGCTATGTGTAGGACAGAAGACTCCAGTTTCTGAAACACTATGCCTAAGCCTTGAGAGGGGAGGTAGACTCACAAAATATGCTCACAGAGGTTGTTCAAAGTGTGTTTTGAGGTTCCGCTGGGAAGAAGAAAAGGATTTTACTCCAAGTCCTTGTTTTCACACATGTTCAGATTGTGAGAACACCTATGTCCAAGTGATCAATACCGTGGATATGTTTTGTCTCATCAGTGTATGCAAACTTTATGGCAATATTTGTCACAGCCTGCGTTACATGGGGCAGCCCATGCCCCACACACTCATTTCCTCTGCTGAGATTAACTTTCTTTCACTGCTGAGATTAAGCATTCTCTGCTATGAAATGCCTTTTTCTGCCTCCTAAATGACAATTATCATATTTCTGCTCTGACCAGCTCACTGAGCCTGGGCTTAGTTTTGAAGGCATTTGTTATTCAAGTATGTGTCAATCCTATCACTTATCTTGCAGGTTGCAAGTGTCACATTCCTCGCGAGGGTTGCTTTATGAGGAGTGTGTGCACTAGCTATGCTACATATCTACAATTCATATCCAGGCATTGAGCTACAGCTGTCACAACCCTACTGTCCTTGTGGACATATGCTGAAGAACAGACTCTATCCACAGCATTTTCTTTTTGAAAATGCTAGTTGATGTGGCTGGGACAATACCATTTATTTGGCCAAGGAGCATGGCAAAGACAGTGGCTTTCTCTTTGCTTTGGTTTGGAAGTGGGACAGGCCAATGGTCCAAGTTGCAGTTTCTACCCTCAGGCCCCCAGGATGCAGGAGACCTGGAGCTGGATGCTGTGATGTGCCCCTTCCTTGTAACAAGGAGGGAAAACACAAATATCATAATGTAGAAAAGCAGAAAAGAATCCTGGCAGCTCTCCAAGAACACATGAGAACATGAGTTCTTGGCAGAGCCATAGGCCTAAACAGGTCTTGGAGTCTCTGCTCCAATATACATGGCACCATCAATGATAGGAGAAGTTGTTCACATTGGTGTAATTTTGTCTGATGCAGTTGTCTTTTGGTGTACCACAGAGTACTGCTCCTTCTTGGGCTGCACGTTCTCCAGTATGCTCACTGGTTCTGCAAGAGACATCAAGCTATCTCATTGGTTCCAGACTTCTGACATGGAGAAGAACATTCATGCCTTCAGCATCCTTGATGACACAAATGTTTTGCTGGCAAACAGAGATTTTAGATCTTACTGTGGATGATTTTGATAGGACATTTTCTGAAGGATGATGGGAACAGTTTGTACTGCTCTTCAGAAGAGCACCCAAATCCCCCACAGTGTTGTGGACCCTTGACTCATTCCTGTCTTCTGAAACTATCTTTTTATTATGTCTCTGCTTAATCCTGCAAAATTTATGAGGCAGACTCTAGTCTTAGTGCTGCAGCCAAGTTGAGGGACAGAGTTTCAGGCCTGGCACATTTTCTCTTTTTCTATTGTTTCTCTATCCTCCTTTTGTCATGGTAAGGAGCAAGGGAAAATTACCATTTCAACAAGCACGGCAGACTAACTTAAAACAAATAGATGCTTGAGATAATATTTTAAATCTCTTGCATTCAGTTCTTTTTGCTAAATTCAGCTTTCCTCCCTATCCTCATTCTGCTTGAAGGAATCTTTCCATGTCATCTTGCTTTGAGAGGAGGATGAACACTTTTACCTTTGACAGGATAAAATAAAATTAATTTCTTATTTGAGATTCCATCTCAGATTTCCAATGCAGATACTCTGGTTGAGTATGCTGGAAAGCAAAACTTGAATATGGATATGTAACTTCAATATTTGGGGATAGGAATTGTCTTTTACTATAGTGGTGTCTTTTACTATGGAATTAATGTACTTTTGAATGTGTGCAGTAACATTCAAAAGCCAGTAAAGGGAGTCTCCTTGGACAGTAAGGGAAGAATTACCAAATTTCCAAATTTGCAGAGGGTTATTAAAAATTAGGAGGGAAAAAAATCATGGGACCTGATTAACTGTTCATATATAGAAATAATTTACTATATGTTGCTTCTTGTATATTTTGATGTGCAAGATCCATTGTTGGTATAAATTTATTTGGGTTCATGGTATACAGGGGTGTTATGTTGGCAGATAATAAGGCTGTGTCTTCAAGCCCATGTATGTTAACTGGCTACCAGGTTCTTCCCCTTGAGACTCCTTTTTCTGTATTAAAAAAGTTATTTTCAATTTTGATGTTTATTCATTAGGAAAGAACTCATGAATAATTGACAGCATTGCTATGCTTATAGTAATGTTGCAAGAGATCCAGAGATGGACTATAGGGAAACAATGGCTTCCCAGGTATGGTTTCTTTTGTTCTTCATTTTTGAGTACATTTCTCTGATTGGAAAGTTCAGATAATGCTGCAGTATAGAAGATTAAAATTCATATCAGCTGTGCTCATTTAAAACTACGCTCAGTTTATGGATTCCTCCTACTCAACATTGGTTGTTGTTAAAATAATAACATGTCTCAGCAATATAATTTTCCTTTGGTAGCCTGTTCAATATATTTTTAGAATGTAATTAAACCATATCAGTACAGTGACAGCAAATTGATGACCTTTTAATTATTTCAGGATAGCTGAGCGCACAATGATTTCTCACGCACCTTGAGAAAACAGAGAATGCTTTGTGAATGAATTATACATTTAAATATAGCAAGGTCATTTTGTTTTTTCCTCTTAAAACATGTTATCTAGTTCTTGCTGTGAGCCGGGGGAATGTGAATAGATGTATACTTTGTCTCAGCATTTGCTTTACTTGGAAGTTTGTGTAGCTGAATCCTTCAAATCCCAGAAACAGTGTGAGCAACAGACTTCAGAGGATTAAGATGCTTGTGACAGTTTAGGCATATCTTTTTGGCTAGTTCTGGGTTTGTACTGTGGGCTGTGAACCTTTGGAGTACTTCCTGTACCTCCCTGAGCTATCACTGATGAGGTTGTCACCTCCAGCACAGCTGTAGCACAGCACATCCAGGGTCAGAGTGAACCTCTGCGCTCTGCAAGGCCATACTTCTCATGGCAGGACTTCAGCCACAGCATTTGCACTCTGAATACAAGGTGTCTGCACAATGCAGGCAGCAGCCATGACTCCTGGGAAGTTTTAAAGTTTTTGTGTTTTAGGGGGAAATCCCAGATAACAGTGGACACCCAGGAGTCTCCATTCAAATAAACATCCTAGACCAAAGCGACGGAGGCCTCAGAGTTTGGACTTTGTCACATGCACAGATAAGGGTGTGGAGAGATGACAGCCATTAATACAGCTTTTAGACTGTGACCATCGATGCTGATCTGCACAGCTGAGTCTCAAAACTCTTGGGAAGTCAGTGGACTCTGTACTGAAGTGGGAATGGCTACAGGAAGAGTAACAGACCGAGTCTTTTAAACACTTTGGGGAATAGCATTCCCCGATACAGGAGTACTTCTAAAGACTTTGCCTCATCAGCCTTTGACCCAATAACCGAGTACAGCGTGGGGGTTTGCATGAAGCTGAAAAAAGATGGTGTGGGCGATCACGCCTTTTTTCCCTTAATGAAATTAAAGTCAGCTATTCAAACTTTAGCAGGATTTTTAAAGTCATTAATTCAAGAAACAAGTAGGACTGCTTTATAACAAAGCACCTCAAGCAATTGATCTTGATTTATTATTGTGTATGGGGAGCATACATTGTGTCTCAAGTACCTTTTTGCTGGATAGACTTTATAATTGAATTAAGCTTATGATTTGCTGTCATATAGTATACTCCGGTTTTGTTATTGCTGAGCTTTTTGGTTTTTCTTTCTCTCTTGGCCATTTCCATCAGTTTGAGCATTTCCACTGCATTGTTCATGTCAAAGATTTCCATTAAGGGCATGCCTTTATGATGATATAGACTTTTAGTGTACTTTTAAGTGGTGGGAAAGGGGTAATAGGGCTTAGATGAAGAATGATACCCATGCACTTTTACATATCCAAAAGTCAGCCATAGAGCAGACCTGGAGAAGAACAAGATCAGGAGCTTCCTATATGACTGCCAGGGGCACTACAAGTAAAAGACGGCTATGTTTCTCCATTTATCCTGAATGAAAAAGCATTGATTAACATTTTCTCAACTGTGAACCCAGACTGTAAACCCATTTTTAAGACGAACAACCGAGTTTGTGCCATTTCAGGCTGGTTATCTAATTCATAAAGTTTCTGCTGTGAGTTAGACCATGCAACATGTTTTTGGCCAATGCAAAGCCGTTAGCTAAAATGCTATACAAAGAAAAACATTCTCTCCTTTGTTCCAGCAACTTAGCATTTATTTTCCACCAACAGCAGCAAGCTGCTCACCACAGCTCCTTGCCCAAACCAAAGGATCTCTACTTCAAACATTATCAGCTGTGCCCTACAGAGTTGCCACAATTCCTAACAGATGGTGGAATGTCTATACACTGTATTGTTTGGATTAAACTGCATGAGGACTGTATGTGAGTAATATTCCACTACGACTTGGAACCAGCCAATATGGGAAAATCCAGTGACAGCACTGAAATCAACAGTTCATGCTACGCTTTACAGCCTATACAGTGTGGTACACAACGTGATACACTCGTCTGAACACTCCTGAAATAGGGAAAAATGACATTAAAGTGTCATAACGTTTTTTTCTAAACTTCTGAATTTCCTTGCTTTTATTAATACTTTTTGACCTGAGCTTCTGTGGTTTAATTTCCTGCAGGTATCAAGTAACACTGAATCAAGCAAGGACCTTAACCTTTATTCCCTTTTGTGTTCAAAGCTGCCTCATCTCCATGGTGTTTAAACTGGTGTTAATTCCCCTCCCTTTCTCCCCCTTCCACCCTTAATGCTTGCTCTTTAGCATTGTAGAATCTCAACCCTCTTCCTGTACTGATCTGAGCTACCTTTATTAATTGGGTAGCTTTTGGATGCCACCAGGACGACAGACAAAGCAAGCAGTTTTCTAGCAACAGTTAAACACAGTTTGTTTTGCCCAAGTGCTCTGGGACTGCTCCGGGCACCACACGGAGCAGTGGCTGCATTGTCTGGGACCAAGGAGTGGTGACACTGCTCTTTCAAGCTGTTTCAACTGGCGGTGCCACGTGAGAGAGAGAAACTGGGCACCACATCAGGGCCCTGTGCCTGCAGCAGGTTTACTCTCCTCTGATAGAGCTGTGCTCCAGCTGAGGGACCCCATGCTTACAGCAGCATCCCGGGGTGATCAAAGGTATCACTTCTGTGAGTTGAGGAACTGAGAAACTACTGGCTTTGCAGAAATCTCTGAAAAGATGAAGGATTTGCCTTGTGCTGCGGGAATGAAAAGAGAACATACCATGGTTGCACCTTGCTAAATTTTCTACTGTTTTCCACACCTTGCCTTTCCTCCCTTTTCTTTTGAAAAATCTCTCTGTAGAGCTGACTGCCTAATGTATGTCATCAATGCCATACCCTGCCAACTTTCTAAATAGAACCTCTAAATATAATAACCTGTATTATACCAGTAAAAAAAGTTTTACTTGCTTGCTTGCATCTAAGGTAATAGCTCAGGAAAACACTGCTGAAGACAGGTCTCAGGCAAAAGAGCAAACTGAGCTGCCACGTGCCAATGTCCGTCCTAATAAACAGCATTTACTCCCTTTCATGTTCTTCGATTTGAGGGCTTCATCTGTCTCAGAAAAGTTCAGCGTGAGTGATTAGAGACACGGTTCTGAGAAGAGTGTGCCCCATAACAGGAAAGAATATTTAGGTGTTAGATTCAGCATGTTTTATATCTTGTAGCTGAAAAGGTCTTGGTGAAACCTCTGTGTAAAAGGTTGCTTTAAATACTGTGACAGAAACTGTGAGGGTTAATACGTATGTATATCAGGTATACAGTAACTTGTAGACATGCAGGAAGCCTGGTTGTGAGTTTTGTTGAGTGGGTTAGTCTATGTTAGTATTTTTTTAGCAGAACTCCAAACACTCTGTCGGACTTGTCCACTGGGGCAGGCTAGCTTGTTTCTGGGATGGTTTCGTGGTGAATAACAGGGGTTAATGGACAGGACCCTGTGAGTGAGCTTTCTTCCGTCATCCCCAATGCTGTGCACTTTTATGCCACGGGAGCAAAACACCTCTGGAGTAGACTGTCTCAGTCTGGTCACAGACACAAGCCCATGTAGCTCTGTTCTCAGATCTGTGGAGCCTGCAAGACAGCCCAAGCCCAGGCGCCACCTCAGGGCAGTAGCTGCAGTTTCCTGGGGTGAGCGGGTTTTGAGGAATTTGAGTTTTTTTTCAGGCTATGCAGCCTGAAATAGCTTGGCATCTTCAGATGGCTTTGTTTATGGAGCCTGCAAACTATTTTGATGGTCAGTTTCTACCAACCTTGTTATTTTTACAGTTCCCCCCCTATAACTGTGGAGCTTTTTTTTTTTTTTTAATTAGTAAGTTAAAAATGGGTTTTGAAAAGTTTTGTTTTCTGAAGGGGAGTTTATACCTTTCACAATACTTTGTATCTCTCCTCTCTTTTCTGCTCCTCCTGTTTCCACTTTGCTGAACCAGCTCTCTTTGGATTTTGTTGTTACAGGCTTATATATCTGAAAGGGCTAAAACTAGAAATTCGCTGAAACTCATTGTGCTTTGACTCAAACTTTAAGAAGTAGCTGAGAAAGACTTCCCCATCCTCACCCCTACACAGGGACTTGTGCATCTTCCTCTGCTGGGGTGGGCAGAGGGGTGTGGGGTGATGGGTGCCAGGGCAGCAGTGCCTCACTGAAGCGGTTCTCCAGCTGGATGCTGCCTTTCCAAAGGAGCTCAGCACACGTTCCCTGCCTGCATTTCTTCTCTCGGCCTTTTGGTGTCATTCTGTGACTAACAAGGAGAGCAAAGAGCCTCCTAATTGCTTCTCCCCTCTTTCTTTCAGAGACAGGCAGAGTTGGTAGCAAACGATAATACCTGCTGAAAAGGCATCGAACTCAACTAATCTCATAAAACTCGAAGAGGGAGTTAGGCTTGTATATTGGGCCCAGTTCCAACTAAGGTCACTGGGATAGAGGTACCCATCACTTTCAGTCAGTAAGGTGGCTTCATGTTTAGGTCAGTGATGCTCAGCTGTAGATGAGATGGGCTAAAAGGCCTTGGAGGTCCTGATCTGACTCTGTCTTTGCTCAGCCCGTGCCCTGGAAAGCATCTCTGAGGATCATGTTGGCCAGATGTGGTGGCAGAGAGGGCTGCTTGGTGTGGTGAGGGGAGGAGGGCACAAATGCTGCCTGGAAGGGCAGGGCTGGGCTGCAGTGATATCCCCAAAACCTTGACAGGAAAAAAAAGTGCAAGAGTTCAACGTACTGCTGTTAAAAAGGAGAACTCTAAAACTGAAGAAATGACTCAGGGATGGGAAGGTATTGTATGATCAGATGCTGGTGGGGCTGGATTGTAATGCAAATATGTAAGCAGGAAAACATGGACCCCAGAAAAGCTGCAAAAGTACAAACTCCTTTGTCTTGTGGAGAGAAGATACACATGACAGGGCTGAGTGTGCAGGAGAATGGAAAACGTGGCAGAGCTGTACCAACAACAGTTTTTTTTTTTTTAGTTTGCTGATTGGTCTGGGAAGAAAAGAAACAAGTTGATAGGAAGTTTTCCTGGCAATTTAAAAAAAAAAAAAAAAGAGGTCAAATGGACTATTTACTTTGATCTAGCAGAAACTATTCCAGCACTCAGGAGGATGTGGGTGTGTGTGTTTGGGGGCGTAGTTCAGGATTAAAGGAAAGCTGAAACTGGTCTATCATAGGCAAAATCTATATTCATTTCGTAAATACTTCAGGATGTTTGCATATTTGGATGGCAGCATGTTCCCATAGCTTCTGCCTCTTTATACAGTAGAGATTGCAAATTCTGTATACTCTCTGTTAAATGTTTCCTGTCTGATCAAAAAACTGTCTCCTCCTTGCTGTTTTATAGGACATATAGGAGGAACTTCACTGCCCCTCTGCTTGCCCAGGGAGGCAACAGAGAGTTGTGGGCAGTCACAAGTGGTTAAAGAAATTTGTCTGCCACCATGCATTCCCCTGTGTCTGGGGATAATTGTGGCTTGGATGTACAAGGCTTCCTCAGTTTCTTTATGGCATTACTGACGTAGGCTGCGATGCCTTTCCTGCTTCAAACTGTGGGGTTTTTTTTCAGGATTTTACCTCCTTGATTGAAGGATTATTTATTGGTTTTTTTAGATTCCTTTAAGTGGTGTAAATGAATAAAGTGCATAGAGTGAGTGTGCTGGAGCAGGTGTGTTGTGGTCACGTGGATAGACCCGACTGGCCAGTCTCTGCAAATTTGGACTGAAGTCCACTTTGTGCCTGCAGAGAAATTGCCCAACATTTTGAGCCTGTTAGACTGAAACATCTAATAGCTGTTTCAGGATCTACAAAATTTGGAGGCACTTGAGAAATGATAATGCGATCCTGCCAGCCACTTTGAAAGGAATAATTTCTTTTCTATGGAGCTATCTTGCAGAAGACAATTTAGTTTGCCATCTTCTTGAAACCTGCTCCACCATCCGAAGGCATGGAGAAAAGCATTGCATTTGTGGTAAAGCATAAAAAAGTGGGGTTTCTTTGTCTAATGAGCTCTCTTCAAAAAGTTTTGCTTTCTCTGAGTGCAAAATACATTTAAAGCCATTGGTAAGGGCTCCACTTGAGTATGTGTATTAAGTAACACTAGAAAGAGATTAATTTTCTTTCAGACTTACATTAAATATTTTGAGAAAATTTATAAATATTATAAAAATCATTCCTTTCTTCCTTCTTTTTCCCTCCTCCCTTTGTGAATAAGCCTGTCTCTAGGAATAGGGAGTAAATTGCCACAGTTGGATACCAGGCATTACATTCTGCAACATATCAGAATGAAAATACTGAAAAAATAAAATGAAAAAAAAACCCCAAACCTTTAAGGAACTTGGACAAATTCGCATTTTTGATGCCTTTATTTCATAATCCTGCTGGATTATATTCCCCTTTTCTTGAAACTCTTTACATGGTGGAAAACACTGAGTTACGAGATTCTTTTTAGAAAAAAAAGGATTTAGCCTTCACTGAATCATCTAAGGAGAATTTTCCAGTGCACTGTGAAGATTTCATATTGTCACTTCCTCTGCAGTAACCAAAATGCTGAAGAACAAGAGTGTTGATTCACACAGCATTCACACAGTGATCACAAAGCATTTCATGACCTAAATGCAGAGTCTGAGCAGAAGGACCACCAGTACAAGAAGGTCTCAATATGGTCCAGAACATACTTGAAGCTATTTCTAGACATGGGAGTCAGCCAGTCTTTCCTTACTTCATAAGAATGTCAGTGAGGTTTGAAAACCACTGGGTTTTAGCACATGCATAAAACTGAGCAAGCTTGATCTCCCCAGCCCATTTAAGGCAATGACAAAGCTTTCAGTGACTTCCACAGGTTTTTAATTAGCTTCAATCATCTTGGCTGGTACCTTCACCCTGCACCAAGGTCATCAGGGGCTGGGCCTGTAGACTTTTCTCCATGTCCACACCAGTTCTGCACAGATTGCTTGCTTTTGCTGAGACCCTATAAGACACTGTAGTCGGTGTCTGTCACTGTCACTGGACAAGATGTTGGATGTACTTTGGGAAGGACAGCTGTTGGCAGAGGGGAAGGAGGAATGTGGCATGACCTTGTTTGGCCCAAGTCTAGCTTCTCTAGCTCTAGAAAATGCAGGTGAGCTTGACAGCTCTTTTTTAGATAAAACTTTTTTGGATGTATTTATCTTTTGATTTTGAGGTGTCTCCTCCAGCCCTTTGGACCCCTCTGTGCCAATAACATGCTGACAACCAGTGTAGTGATGCTCTGTCAAACTGCAGGAAGAAAAAAATGGTGTTTGTTGGTTTGGTTTTTTTTTATATCCTATACTAAGGTGCTGGCCTCACTCCATAAACCCTATTCTCTACAGAGACAGAAAACAGAAGTACTTTTCTGAACCAATTCTAATCTTGAAGTATAGGGTTTGGTTTGAGGTTTCATGCTGAGGTTTGGAGTGACTCATATTTTGCAAACAGGTCTACTCAGTCTCTTAGAATTACACCACCTATTTAAGGTAGAAATATGCAAGCTAGTACATAATGCATACTGCCTGCATGCTCCAAACCACAAGTTGCTCAGAAAAGCCAGAGTGGTGAATCCTGCTGGGAAAGTTCAAAATAATGAAAGAACAGCCACTTCTTGCTCTATTGCTGTCTATGACAGCTATATTTGTGATGCCAAGTCACACAGGGAATATAAAACTAAAATATAGTTAATGAGAGCCTTCAATCAGTGCTGTTTACTCAAGTGTCCTGTCAGTACCTTCTACTGTGATTTCAGTGCTGTTAAACTACAGAAAATATGTAGCTTGTTTAGAAAAAGAGTAGGTATTTTGTATTCTTTTGCTTGGAGTATTGCTTTATGTCTTACAGTTCAGGACATTCTTATTCTTGCAGAAAATTGTTTCGTTCAAATGTGAATCAACACATTGTTATCCTTTAGAGCAGGTAGCCTGGAAAAAGGTTATTTTACCTTTGAAGAGAAGTTTTCTGCATATCTCTAGAGTTTGCAAAATGGAGGCAATAACTCATCAGAGAAACCAAGAGAGGAAAGCCTAGTTCTAATGGAAACAGACATATTTTTCCATGCTCCTTAAGTAAAACAAAAGCAGCTGCCACTTTTTGTTGAATGGTCTCTCTGATTGGACTGAATCTGTTCTGTGCTATTCTTTTGCTCTAATGGGGGCGAATAAAATATTCTTCTGTATAACCCAGGGGAGTAGTTAGCCATCTCCTCTTAATTTGAGTGATCTTTAGATTTCTTATATGAGGTTCTGAATCAGACAAAGTGCTCAGAGTCAGCTCTTATCTCTACATAGTAAATAAGGTTGAAATTTAAAAAAGGCCATTAGCAATCAATACGGCTGGGAGATTTAATTTCCAGCACATGCTTGTTTTGTTTTATTGTTATATACCCTAAGAGTTCCAAGGGATTATTTCCTTATTAGTATCTTTGCAACATTTTTTTATGCAACCTGCCCTTCTCAGCTCACACTGTTTGCTCTTCGACGGGTCTGCTCTTGCGGTGCCACTACCTGGTTGAAGGGGTAAAGGAGAGTGGTCTTACTGGAGCAGGGACAGGCTGTGCCGTCTTGTGGCTAGGAGGGAATGACAAAGAAGAGGAGGAATAGCCAGCCCCCCTCCCTTGAATTAGGAAGTACTCTTGCCAGCTCGGGAGTTAGAGCTAATTCACTGCTCTGAGCTTTCTAACCATGGTAGCAAAGCAGAAGTCATTCCAAACGCAGCTTCCTTAAAATTGTTCTTCAGGATAAAACCCCAGCTGTAATGGTTTAATAATATACTGCACTTTCTGTAGCTTAATAGATCAAACACTGTTGGGGCAGACATTGGAATTGCTCATCCCTGCCGTTATCTTCAGGGATAAGAGCGTCTTGGCAGAAAAACAGAGGAAGTAAGTCAGAATTTAAAAAAAAAAAAAAAAAAAGAAAAAAAAAAAAAAAAAGGACAACTAGGAGGATACAATGGAAAAACTACTGGTGAATTTGTGCTGTCAAGTTAGAAGTGCAGCTTTCCCAATAGCTATTACTAGGCTGTATCCATTGAAATGAGAAACTGGGTTTGCCACCCCAAGATTAAAAAGCAGAGATAAGCTAAAGGAATCAAGGAGTGAAAACTGTTTTGTTTTTGCTTTTGTTTTTCCCCAGAATTACTCAAAATTGCTTCTGATCTGTCTTGTAGCATCCTCTGTTAATCAAGGTATTTATTTCACCCAGAAAAACCTGAAAGTGATCCCTCATAGAGTCATTTTGGCTTTATGCTGCTCATCTCAGTGAGATTCATAAGCAGGATTTGGCTTTAATGTCAACTAGCAATGTTTAAGCATTTACTTGAAGCCTAAGTATAAAAGTAGAGCCAGAAAAATGTAATGCTTTATTTATTCTGCATTCTGCAGAAGAATTTCTGAAAGCCAAACAAAACTCCCCAAAGTAAGTTTCAATTTATATGAAGTCTCTTTCTAAATATGTACGTGGGATGTTTTACATACATGCTTAAAAAAAAAATATTCTTCCTCTACGCTGTACACTACATTGTTGTACATAGCAGAATTTTGATGTAATATATCGAACACTTCTAGAAATAGTCTTTTAATTGACACTATTTTGAAAGTAGATAATGTCATACAATCCCCTGAAACAAGTTTAACCCTATGTGTTCCTAACACAAGAGTATAAACATTTTTTGTTTAGAGTCTGCAGTGTCTTTGAAGCATAACATTATTAAAATCTGATGTATGAATCCTCTGTTTTGGTCTGTGTCATTAGCCCTGTTACATCTATATAGGAACAGTTTAAATTTACTCAAAAAAAAAAAAAAGAATACATCAACTAGTTCATTATCACCTTCATTTCTGATACTTCATCAAGACCTGATAATTAAAAAAGCCAGCTAGGTTTGTGGCTGTGCTTTGGTGTAAGCAGGATATAGGTACTTGCTATCATTAACACATTAATGATACACTTATTAATTAACATGGTGATACATATTCTGCCACGTGGCAGACAGGCAGCACGTCCTCTCACAAATAATCGTTTAGTGTGTAAGCACAAAAAAAATCAAGGGTAAAACACATGCTTTGAAATTGCAGGTGTTAAATTTTTTTTAATTGATGTCACCCATTCTGAATTCTGGTGGAGGGTTTTTTTTTGGAAGCAGCTCAGAGCATGAGAGTAGTCCTGGAGCTTTGAATGAAAGATCTGAGCCTATCATAGGCAAGAACAGACTGAAAGGGCAGGTTTTCTGGATGCTACTTCTTGAAGTGATGATAGCGCTGTACATATCAAACATTTAAAGAACAATGAATGTTTTAGTTGTGGGTTAAAATGAGTATTAATAGCTTATCAATATGGTCAGGACTTTTTTCTAAAAGCCATCTCAGCTGACAATACCATAGATTGCACTTCTTCATTGTGAAGGAAAATTTCTTCTTAAGATTTTTTTCCCCTTCCTTTTTGTATTTAGGCACTTGAATAAATGACAATAATTTGTTTTATTTATGCATGCATTATTATATGTAAACAGCCATAATAGAGTTTGAAAATTCACTTCAAAACTCCTGTGGATTATCAAAACCAGGTTTGTTTTTTTTTTGGTCCTTAAATCTGTCTTGCCTTCAGCTAGGATCGAGTAAATTTTCTTACTATCAGCTGCTATAGTGCTATGGTTTGGATTTAGGATGACAATAATGTTAACACACTAATGTTTTTGGTTGTTGCTAAGCAGTCAAGGACTTTTTCACCTTCCCATAGAAGCTGAGAGAGAGCATAGACAGGACAACTGATCCAAGCTGGCCAAACGTATATTCCATACCATAGATGTCATGCTCAGTGTATAAATGGGGGTTGCCTGAGGGGCAGGATTCCTTGACTGGGGCTTGGGACGGACTGAGCAATCAGTCTCTGGATGGTGAGCAATTGCATAACATCACTCATATTGTATCTTCTTGTACTGTTACTATTATTATTTTCTCTTCCATTACTATTCTATTAAACTGTCTTTATCTCAACCCATGAGTTTGTTGGGGTTTTTTTCTCCCTCTTTTTCTTATCCCACTGCAACGGGAGAGTGAGTGAACAGCTGGTGGTCTTATTTGCCTGACAAAATCTAGGCCAGGTAAGATGAACACTGGGAAAAAAACCCTGAATAAAAGGGTCCTTACCCTACTTATAGTTAGTGAACCCTAAATAGTTATGAATATGTAATAAACCCTAACAGGGATTAAATTAGTGGTTGATAAATTGGGAGAGACTGCAAGGAAATTTAAAAGGTTAAAACTGAACATTATTTTGATATATAATATAATATTCTGAAGGAAAAAAAATCATGATTATTTAATCTAGGGATAGAGGCAAATGCAATAAAATAAGAGCAGTCGATTGCATAAGCACAAGAGAGTGACTGGCTGGGCAGCAGTACCTGGGTTGTTGGTGGCAATCATGACATGAATACAGGAGTGACTCAGCTCCAGGGAGGGTGCTGAGGTCCAGTCCCACAGGCCCATCACAGGACCTGTCAGGCTGCTGGCTGCCACAAAATCACCCCTGATTTTGTCCACTTGCCCACAGATGCATGGGAAACCTGCAGCCACCCTGGGCTGCAAGCTACTTCTCAGGTCTGAGACACCTCCTCAGCAAAGAGCCATCTTCAGAGAGCAGGCAAATGACTGCTCTGGCATTTTGGGATACGGATGCTGATATTTTAATGGTCATGAAATACAGCTGTTTTGTTCTTTTAAATGAAACATGCTGCTGAGCTGGAAGGCAGTATTAGCTTCAGATGGACCCTTTTCTGAGTACAAATGAGATATACAATTCCTGGGTTAAAACACGTGCTCATATTCTCTGGTATTCTCAGCCTCTTCCATGACAAAGAGAATCTTCCTCAGGCTTTGGGGTACAATGAAGGTCAGCTGGCAGCAACATCTCAACTAGTGACCATCTTGTTGAAAGTTTGGTGTTTGAAACAAAGAATGCAAAAGGATCTACCACTATAATTAAAATCACAATTCTCCAATCTTGCAATTTTACAAAATGGAATTGCTAATTCTACTCCAATTTCTTGAAAAAACAAGTATTACCTTTCAAAATTACTAAATGTTTTTCCTGAAAGCTTGACAAATATAAAGAATTTTGATTAACATTTCATGGCTTTTTCAATTTCACTTCATTACATAGGAACTTTTAGCAGAGACAGCAGAGCTGATACCTGACTTCAGCTAAGTGTTCAAGTATTTTTGAAAGGAACAAGGTGATAACAACAATGTTAATGTGATAAATTTCTATGCTAAGACAAAATACATTTTTAGTCAGAATTTTCATTGACAAAACATCCTGCAGGGTGGGCCTCTAGTGTAGAATAAATGGTAAGAATAAAGCTTTCAAAAGTGGCTACAATAATCATACCTTTTAGTCTAATGCTATTTCACAGTGGTTTGGAGAGTGTTGAAAGGGGTGCACAACTTTTTAGGACAAAGATGCAGCTTCATCCTGTAAACTTAGAGATATTCCCCCAAAGCTTTTGTTTGCCCTAATATTCCATAATGTTAGGCTTTTAGAGTCAATAACCCATTAGTAATCAAGAGATGTATCATTTATTAATTATGCACCATATTAATATTTAATCTTTTGGGTTGCCGAGCATATTTCTAAATCCACTTTTTAATTACATTAAAAAAAAATAAATCTTCAAGGCAACCATTAGAATAGTCATTTTTCTGCGCATTATGACTTCAATTACTTTGAAACAGCTGTCTGTGAACTCTTTGTGATGGTACAGTACTTGGTAAAATGGCCATCTCAGCTCATCCAGTCTATTCACTCATTTGAAAGCTAATTGAATATTAGAGCAAAGGGAATGTTATAAAGAATTTCCTATGAGCACTAAAGTACTCTGGAATTAGACCTGGAAACGTGGTGCCAATGGCTTGCCACCCCCTGCTTGGCAGAAGGATGCTGCCTGGTGATAAACAACCATCTGTCTCTAGCCCACGCCGAGATTTCTGGCTCTGGGTGAAGCAGGGGTATTAAAGAGCCTTTCTGCCCCTGGGGTCACCTTGCTCGGCCCTGATTTTCTTGTCTTGGAGGAGCTGGGGAGAGTCAGGCAGTTGGGTCAGCCCTTCAGAGGGGTCAGGATTCAGGACCTGCCTCAAACACCACCGCAGACAGGGTGGGATTGTTTGGAGGAACCTGCTCAGAGGGGTTGGACGCTCCTTGTAGCTCTTCCAGGTGGGCACAGAGGGTGAAATCCAGGATCCTGAGTCCTGTGCAATCTGCCTGGGAGAGCAGAACTTTCCTACACAGCTTTGCACAGATGTATTATTAATAATGATAGTGACAGTACAGTAGAACAGTGCCCCTGTTAAGCTAAGCATAAGCAGAGACAAAACATAAAGTACTTTGTTTCCCAAAAGATCAAGTCTGAACAAACCACTTCACTTAAGTGCCATTTTAATGTGTCACTCCTTAAACCTGTCAGTGGAAGTGTCAGTTGCAAGCTGTTCACTAGAAGGCCTCTTATGGTTTCCTTTGTCAAAATCTTAGTTTTAAATATAATAGAGAAATGTTTTTCTTCCCTCTCTTTTATCTCTCTTCCTTTAGTTGCAAAGAATTTCCCTGTATATGATAACCATATTGTCAATATGGTGTCAATAAAGGAGAGAATTTGTTTGAATGATGTGGATTTTGGAAGGAAACTTTCTATGCTCATGCAATAATTTCAGAAACAGTCTCTAGAAATAAATCCTTTCAGATATAGAACAGTAAGTTATCTACAAATAAAATGGTGTCATTGTTCTAAAGACTATTGGGGTATCCACCTGAATAAGGAAGGACAACCAGAGAAGTTAAGGTGAGTTACCTGCAGGGTTGAAGCTGGTCTACATAAAAAATACACATTAAATCCCAAAGGCCATATTCTTACTGGGAACATAATGGCCTTAGTTCAGTGCAACTTTTTCTGCTTTACAGATTGAAACAAGAAAGGGAAGTTCTGAATGTGTTTAAATTAGGCAAACACATGCCTGAAATAAAAAAGTGTCTATAAAATCTGACTTCAGCTGAAGTCCTGGATATTGCATATCACTCTGGCAACATTTAATAATGAACTCAAAACCAAACAGAAGTTACAACAAAGAAATCTAGTGCCTAATTCTCTGAAAACTTCTGCACCCAAATCCAGAGCTAATAATGATTTCCTATTCTTTAAATCTATTTTCTAATTTTTCTTCAAATGAGGCATTATTAGTATAAAAAAGTCTTTATAAATATATTTGAAGTGGATGTCATATATATTACCAGAAGAAAAATATTCTCCTTTCTCAAGCATATGCTTGTGTCAATCTACATTAAAAAAAATTCAGAAATGAGGAGGAACTCATTCCTGTATCTCGAGTATTATTAAAACATCTGCTTTTAAAACGCTATGTGTATAGTAGGCTTAGAGTAGATTGAACCTCTCAGAAGGTATAAACTGTCACAGTTGGATCACACTACAGCCCCAGAAAAGGGACAATATTTACAGATGCCAGGCCTCCTGTGTTCAATTCTCTTCTCCCAACCATTGATGCTCTTTATTGCTCTCAACAATTTCTTTTTCCCTCCATTTTCCCATGTGGGCCTATTAATTTATGAAGTGATGGTGAGTCATTTAATGATGCTGATGACGGGAAGAGTGCCATGGAAGTAGCCAAGCATGATTTCCCTGGGGAGGAGGTCAGAATGGGACGCAGGGGATGTTTCTGCCAGTGGACAGGGGGGGACCTCGTCCCAGTGAGTGATCCTGTCAAGGCTATGCTCAGGGAGAGCATCTTCCCAGAGCCCAGCAGGGAAAGTGGTTCCCTAGGATTGTTAACTTGTCTCTTGACTGGTCCTCTTTTGTCTCCATGTTAATGCTGTGCATACATGAGAGAGGAAATAATATTGATACTTACTCTCCTTTACATATCTGATAAAAATGAAAGATGATTTTTCCATGAAGCTATGCAATAGCTGGTTCCTTGAGTTTTCACAACACATTAAAGGAATGAAGCATTATCAAAATGACATTCTGTTACAAAAGAGCACTAATCAATGCTGAGAACATGGGTTATAAATTATTCAAATCTTGTTATAATCTACTCAGATCTTAAAAAGACTCAAACCTAAGCCGTCACACTGTGCAACACTGGCAGCTGTGAGTGGCTCACCTGGGAAGTTCCAGCACGTTACGCTGCATCTTCCAGCATCCGGACAGATGCAGCCCAGAAATGCTCGTTTCAATGGATTATAAGGAATACGTCAATGAGTGGCCTTGCCCCAATAGAACCTGATCGTTGTAACTTGTTGTGCATTCTTCCTTCACCACACATTAATTTTTAATGAAAGCATTTCAAAATAAAGTCATAATGTGAGTCATAAATCACAAAACAGCGGTAATAAACCACTTTGGTTTATATTAGCTCTGTGCAGACGATACTTAAGCATTTCCACCATTAGCATGGAACATGTGAGCGTTCTCCACACAACATTTCCTCTATTACTTCCATCTTAAATTGTGGAAATGTGGGAAGCAAAGCCAGTTCCAATCAACCTCTGGGTCACTATTTATTCTCTTAATTGAATGATCATATGCTAACGAGTGAAGATTTTTAGCACTTTTCTGACAGCTGCAAAGTACTTTTCTGTGACTTAAAAACAATGCTGCCAGCTACAGCTGAGATGGCAAATAGAAGGGGGGTGGAAGTGGGGGAAAAGGCATGGTTAACTGACATGAGGGCTAGGCAGGGGTGAATATTAATGTTTTATTATCATGTAGTACATAAGCAGAAAAACTGACCCTAAAGGGCTACCTCTTGTTAAAGGGAAGAGCCATCTTGTAGATTTGTAATACATACTATGAATTTTGTGCTTGTAATTGGGGTTTTTTTGGTTTTTTTTTTTATTATTTATTTATTCTTATAATTGCTTTTGTAAGATATGCTGAGCTCTGCTTCTTGCTGGTCTTTTCCATGTACTGTAGACCTTGACAGGACCTATAACACACAGAAATCAGGAGTAACTCGAAAGAAGACCTAGATTCTGCAAGCTAACCCCTCACACAAATACAAGTTTTTTGGGTCCCAGGTGTCTGGAGACTTGCACAGCACAGCCTTTCGTTGTTGGACTGGCTTTTTGGACACAGATCAGTTCGCAGGATATGTAACAGCCTGGATGTGTGCGGTGATGTAAGGCTGTCCTGACCAGAGCAGGGAATTATAAAAGACTAATAAAGACAGTTACACTCGCCAGAAACCTTTTTCTTAAATTTGGTAAGGTACCAGAGCTAAGTGAATGTACCTTATGCTTTTGTCTGGTGCAAATGAGAGGTCAGCATTGGAATAAATAAGATAATTTGTGGCCGTCACCTAACACTTTATTAATTCTCAGGTTTAAAGAATTTACATAATAATTCCCTTAGCAACTTTCATAGGTGTTTTCTTCCCTAGTTCCAAGCATGAAAAATCCTGGGGCCCATAACCCATGATGATCTCTTAATTGAGCAAAATGTAACTCCCAATTAGAGTTATCCTTGTGTGCTTCATGACCCTGAGTAATACAAAGTTTGTATTCACACCTGCATTCACAAGCTTCTGAGGGACTTCAGGAATGCTGGAGTATAACTTAACATTAACAATAAGCAAATATATAATTTCTGTGTTTGGAGAAGAAGTCATAGCATTAGCATCTAGAGAAAGGAACAAGTAATGTAAGTTTGAAAACAGTCTGATGCACTATAACTGAAGATTTTCCATAGAAGTTATGGTTAATTGTCAAAACAGCTGTATCTTGATGAAACAATGTTTTGATACATTAAGAATGTGTCTAACATCAGTCAAATATGGAAAACACCTTATAAATGGAGTTAAATGTGGTACCGTCTGAAGGGTCATAGGGGTTTAAGACATTTAGTCTGTCTGCTCCAGTCCAGTGGAGCAGAGCTCATTTCCATACGTGAAGGGTTCAGCCTGGAGGCCAGCCTGATGACTGCCCCTCTGCTTCCATGGGGTCACCTTTTCTGTCTGTCACCTTTTTAGTTGGCCCCACTAAGGCCATGTCCGCTCTAGCCAGGAGCCACAGCAAGTAAAAGCTCTTGGATGGCAGCCCCTCTCAGATATACCTCTCCAGCCAGCTATGGGTGTGGGCTCCTTAACTTAGGCAAAAAAAAAAAAGAAATAATATAGTGATTTTATGATAAGCACTAAATGCAAAGATTGTCAGAAAACTCCTCAGTGGAGGAATTTGACCATAAGGTCAAATCTTCCCTTTCATGAAATAAAGATAAGGGGATAGGAAGATGTGGTTGGAAGGTCTTGTAAGAAGCCACTTAATCCACCTTCCAGGCTGGAGGAGGAGCAACAGTATCAAGGCCATTTCCTGAAGGATCTTCTCAACCTGCCTAGTTTTCTCAGCTTCTCCTGGCAGCTCAATCTCCTGCTTCTATCTACTAGTATCTAACAGGCATCTTTCCTTCTGTGCTTATTTTCCTGTGTGTTATGACAAAAAAATGTAAGAGTTTATTGGCTTTTTTGCAACAGCTTTGTTATGGACATAAAGACAAATATTGTGTCTTCCAACAGTTGTCTTCTCTAGGGTAAACTGTTTGCTCCTTATCATCTTGAGATGACAATTTTCAACGTGAGATTTCTTCTCAAAATTACTCTTCTCTGACCTCTGGTCTGGATATTTTTGTGTGCTGTGCCCTGGACTGGCTCTTCTGTTTCACCTGGGACTGAGCACAAAAACTACTTTGTTGTCTTGCAGACTCCACTGTATGTCCCAACATATTTTTATATATATATTTACCTCTTTTTTTTTCAGCAGAAAAATGCTAATGCATAAATTCTGCCACATTCCTTCATTCATATATGAACTAAACACACTGTGCCTACCTGTGGGGAGTAGAGGACATAGGGTGCTTTCATGGTATCACCCTTGGGTGCTGCGCATTTGTCACTCTCAACTTAAAATGAAGATTTAGTTTCAAGAGCCTAAGGTGGTTGGACTTAAGTCAGTCACTGTGAAATCTTGTTTCTTCAGATTACCATGTGCTCTATTGGTGTCCTTACCATTCCTCATTTAAAGGCTCCTTTAAGCCTGCATAGAACATAGAGACTGAAGGAGTGACTTTCCAAAGCACAGCGAGTAGTTCTGTTTGCAATTTTGAGAGCACTGTCAGCCGGTGCAGCTCCAAATAGGCCACTTCACTCCAGCCAAGGCTTTCCTCAGTGGCACTGGATCAGACTGCTCTGTGAAGAGTCAGATCCAGCTCCAAGTTAGCTCCAGGTTAGCTTCCTGTCACCTCCACCTCCAGTGATATGGATTTTCTCTGCAGCAGGGTTAAATCTAGCTTATAGGGTTCCTCTAGTAATAAATAGGAACAAAACAGACTCAACAGTGAAAAGAAGGGTAGAGCAGGAGCTGAAAATGGATTATTTGTATCTTAGGACAGCGAAGTAGACGGATGAGACTATTGATGTTCTTGATTAAAATTAGAGAACTCAGTGCTTCCTCTGAGCACTTGCTGAAAGGAAAAGCCATACTTGAATTTGCCGTTTTTCCTCATTCACCATCTTTAAGAAGTGGGGCTGACGACAAATCCATACCGGGTACTGGTAGGAACTGAACGTGGAATTCCTCTTTGCCCTCTTGACTTGGGTTTCTTGTTGCCACAGAAACTTAGTCCAAAGACCACTGTGAAGTGAACCTGTAAAATCTGTTCAGCTTTGAATTAGGCATGCATAGCCATATATTAAGTGTGTGTTATGAAGTTATCAAACAAATAAAAATCACTTATTTTTTAGACAGTGGTCTGGAACCATTAACAAACTTGTGATTTTCTTCAACGTAGCCATTCAGTTTCTGATTTGAATCCTAAAGGGTGCATACATATGTTACAAAACTCCAAAGTGTGTTTTACCTGCCTCTTCTGTTAAAACTGTTTTAAGCAATACCAAATATGTAGCAGAAAAAAATTTTAGTGAATAAGTCCCAGTACTGCTACAATTCTGAAGGAGGTCCTTTAAAATTATATATTTTCTCAAGATAACAGTTTTGAATATGATTACAGGAAGGAAATATATTAGCAATTAAATTAACGTGTTTTAGCACAACAAGCAATAAACTGCTTAACACTGAGCTCCTGTAAATTAAAAGCCGGAACAGCATTGGACAAAAGTCAAGGTTATGCTGACACATTTATTTCTCAGTAAATGAAGACTGTTTAGTTTTAATGCATTTGTGGTTAGCAATAGTTTCGAAAGATCAATGTAAATTCATTTTGAACTAGTAAATAATGTCTTAATGAGACTTCTGACAGCATGCTTTCACACCTTATGGTTCCTTACCTTTAAAAATGCCCAAAGGTGAACTTATTTTTCCTGGCATTTTACAATAAACAAATAACATCATGCAGTATTTTATGACTTCTGTCTGAAGTGTATTTGGGGGAACTGCAGTTTGGTTTTAACAGCTACAGAACTGAGGTCGTTTAGTCCACAGTGTGTTACTGTTCTTCTCCTACATGAGCTTAACTGTGACTCAGGGTAAAAAAAAGATGTTAAATGATCCCACCCACCCCACCCCTTTTTTTTTTTTTTTGTCACGTGAAGTAGCTTATACAAAACGAAGTGCAGGATTTTACCATAAACCTCTGATGATATCATGATGTGAACCATCTGCTGTGCAGAAATTTCCTAGTTTTTAAAAATTTTTAAAAGCATTCTCTCATTTTCTAATTAGGAACCCAATTCAGTTGCCATGCAGGTCTGTCTGAGTCCTTCTACTGGTACTTAATAGGTGTTGAATCAGACACACAGTGAATCCACCATGGCAGGTGTGAGGATTTTTCATCATGAGTCTGAGATGAGATGGCACCATTGCTCACAGGGGTAAGGCCACAAGAATGTGGTGCAGGTTGTCCCAAAGAGTTGTCAGACTATTCGTAAGAGCATGCCTGGATATGCAGAATTTGAGTCTTGCAGGAGGGCACAAGTTTTTCAAAAGTGTGGCTTCATGTCAATCTGTGAAGCAAGATGATTTAGC
The DNA here is from genome assembly GCA_004320125.1 of Scolopax mira. Taxonomy (NCBI): domain Eukaryota; kingdom Metazoa; phylum Chordata; class Aves; order Charadriiformes; family Scolopacidae; genus Scolopax; species Scolopax mira. The sequence continues at coordinate 122,302 of BJBW01006366.1, read as the reverse complement.
TTCCAACCCAGCAGCCCTCAAGATGGTACCAGTGACTTCCACAGGACTATTCACGGTACTAACAGTATGTATCTGCTCTCTGATTCGGGATGCTAGTCTGAGCCAACACTACAGGTCTGAAGGAGACATAAATCTTGCATACATTTTAAGAAAGTTCTAAAAATAAACCCTAAGCTTGCATATAATAGATTTTCAAAGTCTGACACCTTGCAACTTGCCAGGTCTATAAGGGAGTAGTCTGGCAGTCATATATATAGAACTATTCCCCTTGCTAATGATATCCAGCTCCCTTATTCTAACTCTAATAAAGTGGCAAGAATAACAAACTGGATCTTAAAACTGTCATGTCCTTGTGACTGCTATACAGCCCTGACCTCAAAGTAACATAATTCAGAGGAAAGGTTTGCTAAATCTGGCAGGAAATAAGTATTTCTTTGGCGCTCATCTTCTGGTGAAGCAAGTAGCTGTTTCATGAAGGATTTGTGAGGAAAAACATACGTATTCTCAAACCTACTTCACTGTTGGTTCCTCTGCTAGTTCTTCCTCCTGGGGAAGCAGGATGGACAGGTGAAATGGAGCTCTTTCTAAAGAACCTGCCCTCATAAGGTTGCATATGTACTCTGAGAGCCTTATAAAAAGTTTGTGCTTTTCTAACAAGTATGTCAGGGTGTTATAACAAGTATTTTGATAAGATTCTTTATTGCCTTTAACAGTGTTGTGGTTGGTCTCTTGTCTCTTTTAGTAATCCAATGCAGTGAAGACTGATGCTTATTGGCAGAGTGACCCAGAGATAAGGTAGTGAATGAACTGAACTCTGCAACTTAAACAGAGTAATCTCCTGCGATTACCCACAACTGATATTTAATTTGCTTCCTTGTTTTCTGAAAGTAGTAATTTAGAATTACTTCCAATGTAGTCATTCAAATCAGATGTATTTGAGACGTCATCTTGAACAACCTTGGTAAAGACTGCAAAAGAGTTTGAAGCTCTTCAGTGTAAAAGAGATGGATCTTGTTGGAGCTGCCCTTCTTTCATAGAATCTTCTAGGCTGGAAGAGAACCTTCAAGATCCTCTTGTCCAACCATCAACCTAACTGACAAAAATAAACATCCACACAACACACAAAATGCAACACCATCACTAAACCATGTCTCCCAGCACCACATCAACCTTTTGAACACCTCCAGGGATGGTGCCTCTACCACCACCCTGGGCAGCCCATTCCAATGTCTGATAACCCTTTCAGTGAATTTTTTTTTCCTAATATCCAGACTGAACCTCCCTTGGTGTAACTTGAGGCCCTTTCCTTTAGTCCTGTAGCCTGTGACTTGGGAGAAGAGAATGACCCCCGCCTCTCTACACCCTCCTTTCAGGTCTTTGTAGAGAGCAATAAGGTCTCCCCTCAGCCTCCTTTTTTCTAGGCTGAATAATCCTAGTTCCTTCAGCCTCTCCTCATAAGACTTGTGCTCCAGACCCCTCACCATCTTTGTTGCTCTTTCCTTTTTCACAGGTCTTCTAGCTGTACTCGCTTTTGGGATTACAGTTTGAGGCATAACCTATCCCTTGTAGAAAAGAATGAACTGGGGAGAAGTTAATAATGCATGTGTCATGTTAGTTGAGTGGAAAAGCAAGTAGAAAGATTGTATAGGTGCAGTTGGGTAAAACACACAGTTTTGAGAATTGAAGCCTGAGACCAGCCCTCAAAGCACACCATGAAAAAAAAAAACCAAAACAAAACTGGAAAGAAATGAATCAACCTAATCAACATATCCAGGAGAGTTAAAATAGAGTCCATAAAACTTTACAAAGAACTTCTCCAAAAGTGTAAAGAGAAGAAAGTCTTGAAAAGTGATCAAATATAACCTGTGCCAGTAATTATACTTAAGGAAAACAATTATCCTTCTCAAAGTGAAAACTACCACCAGGGTGTTACAATAATAATAATGCACAGCAATTCCAGCAGTCTTGCAGGAGATGAAAAGTTAAACAGGGGAAGTGATGTGGAAATGTTGGGTTATTTACCTAGATTCATTTTGTTTGAGGGATTTTTTCCATTTGACCCTTAGCAACCTTTACATGAAGAGAAGAATTATTCTGTGTTTAAATTCCATTCCACAAAAGCTTTTTTTTTTTTTCTAGTGAAAAATTCACAACTTCTTCAGAAGAGCATTCTTGAGAAAGTACGCAAATATACCTCTTGTGGTCTCAGCAAAGTTTTTTGTTCATTAACCCAATTTTGCATCTTAGATGAGACTATCCAAAAATGTAACCAAAACTTCACAGTGACTTAAGTGGCATACAAACAGCGTAAAACACTAAAAGAGATATTAAGCTATCAACTGGCAGGTGCTTAAACACTCAGCTCAACAGGCTGCAAAGCAAAGTGCAGGAAAACTTTGAGAGGAAAATGTTTGTGTGGCAGCAAAAGGGCAGAAGTTTTTGGGGGATTCTGCTGTATTGTCCACCTTGCCTGCATGCAAAACAAAACATCTGAGTTAGATAGTGATCCAAGTGCTACTGAGACGAGTCATACTTTCTGTGGACTTTGTAGGCTTTGGACCAGGGTCTTTATCCCCCTTGATTGCCCAGACCATCTTTTGGTTTTAGTTGTTTCTGTACATTTTACCTGCACCTCTGGAGACGTGCACTTGATCCAAAAGGTCATGTGTTTTTAATAACTTTATGACACTCCACCTCTAACCTTGACTTGTAGGGATGTAGGATTGTGAACCTGCCCTTGACTGTATAACTGGACTGTAGAGTTAACAAGACACCAGTGAATTTGCTAATGAACTTGCCCAGAAGGTACAGGAAAGGGTCAGTTCTGCACTTTCCCCGAGACAAATTGAACCATAAATTTTACAAGTTTTTGTTGACATTAATTGGGTTACACTTGTGTAAGAAATTCTTCTTTCTTGCTCATTTGTCTTGCGAGTTGTTTGAAGTGCCAAATATTTCTGCCATGCCAGTCACTCAGCCATGTGATTTCCAGGCTTAACAATTTCTCTGAGACACCACAGACTCAAACCTCACTGTAGTTTATTGCTCAATAAAACCCAAAAACTTCAGATATTTCACCAGACTGCCGTTCTCGGAGGGTCAAAGCAAAACTCCCATTTAAAGGAAATTTTCTCCCAGCCTCCTCCTTTTTTATTAGTCCTTTATTCACATCTCAAAACCACTGGGCCATGAACAAAAGGCTCTTTTCAGAACAGTCACTTCTGTTCAAGATTAAGTGAATTGATTTATTACATTTATGTAGTGTTAGGCAGTGATCATTCAGATGTTAAATTAATGGACGTTTCCTCACCAGTTCCTTTCCAGTTCCTGTGGTACTGTTAATGTACCATTTGATCCAAAATACATGAAATAATCCCCTCACTAGGTCTGGAGAAAGAGTTGTCCTTTGTCACTGTTGTTAATCCCTGGTAGGGTTAGTTGCCATACCCAGATGTAGAAGGACCCGAGGGAGTTTTGCATTCAAATCTGTAAAAGACAGAGGTGCTTGTGCTGTGTTGTGCTCTGGGGGAAATTTTGACACTCCCAGGAGCCACTCTAGTGCAGAGGTACACAAATCGGTGAGAAACACAGAGAAAACCGAGGTAACTGGGGATAGGAATGCTGAAAGTTCAGACTTTGGGCTTGACTACCCCACTGCTGCATATGGGTGCATCACTGTTCCAGCCAATGTCCTTTGGGAGATGCAGGCATCTTCAAGGCATTGGAAAGATGCTTGTTGCAGAAAAGGAGATGCTGAGGATGGCTGTCTCACTCACTGGAGAGATTGGGACATTTTCAGGAATGAATGTCTGCTGGGAAGAATACAGAAAGAACAGTAAATGTAACTTTAGCTGCAGCTGTTGTGAGTGAGATCTTGGATTATGTAGAGCCACAAGTGGGAGTTTTCCTCAGCTTGTGTAAGGACAGCACAATGTGACTTTTTGCCTGTACCAAAAGCATGGGAACCCTTGAAGAAGCGTACTGCAAGGAACAGATTACTACCTACAGGAGAGAAGTAGCACACAGGGGGATTACTTTTGGTTTTGTTGTTTTATTTGTCTTGGTGTAAGCTCCTTTGTTAAAGCCAAATTCTCCAGTCCAGTGTGCCAGACTCGTAAATGTGTTTGTCCTTAACTGGAAAAGCATTGATACTCTGCCATCCTTAAAAAATGTGGGCTTCCAAATCCCTGTGATCTCTGTGCTTGTCAAGGCAGAGATCCAAGCAGAACAGTTTGGTCTGAGAAAAGATGACTGAGTGGTTTACCGTCATGTAGCATCTCTCTGTATAAGACTTCAGCTCAAAAGGGTGTGTTTAACAGTAAGTTGCTGTGACACAATGACCTGCGCTGGAGAGATGTCCAGGGTAGTCCTAAGCTACGGTCCTGGAGGGTATCTATTTAGACTGATGCAGGTTTCTGCTGGGGGTGATGTAGCCCTGGGGAGGCTGATGGTGTACCAAAGCTGGCGAGCTGCAGCACCAATGCGGTTCCTCCTACCTGAGCCAGACACGGTACCTCTGTGTGGCTCTGGGCTGTGTGATCAGGGCTCTGATCCTGCTGACCAGCCTCATGGCCTTGGAAGGTTTTTTTGTCCCTTTTATTCATCAAAGCCATTAAATGGAAACTCTCTTCTCATTGAGCAAGTCTACCCCTGTTGCAGGGAGCCCGTGTGCTTGCCGGTGTGTCTGCGAGGCAACCGATGCGCAGGAGCTGTTACCCAGGGATAAGTCACGTGGGCAGAAATACATACTTAAATACTCTGAATTAGGTAGATTTCCTGACTAGGGAGGCAATGAAGTTGGGTGTGTGCTCAGATTTAAATATGTGGTTAAGTCCTACTCATGTCAATGAAATCTAAGCATGTGCTTAAAGTTGAGCAGTTTATTGAATTGTGGCAAAACTGAGCAGCCTTTGTAGAATTAATTGATCTATCTGAGCTACTTTTTATGTATGTGACCCAAAGAGAACTGTACGGCTTCTGTGTGATTTTTAAACATATCTTTCAGTTAAATCAAGGATCCAGACACAAATAGTAGTATACATTATATGGATTTATGACATTCCCTGGAGGATTCTGGGTCAATAAAGTAGTGAATGGATTACAAAGAGGCCTCTAAAGTGTTTGCTGGAATTTGCAAGGCATGAATGAATTACTGTTTGTTTTATGACTGGAAAACATCTTTCCAGGGATGCTGCAGATCAGGCTGACTGACAGACATAACGTGCTTTTGCTGTGTTTTGAACAACTGAATTTATTGTATTCAGGCTAGAAGTCGAAAAATAAAAGAGAAGCAGAATGTCATACTATTAAAATAGACTGGAAAGTAATATAGGTTCAATGCAAATGATTATTTAGCACTCAGCATGGTTACTTTTCCTGCAGTAACTCGCAGGCTTCCACCAGGGCCAGGGCTCTTTGTTACACAGATACACTGTGCACAATGCAAGTTGTACTACACATAAACCTTATCTAAATCCCTGGTTTACATAGATTTAATTTAAAAGGAAGCTTAGGTTTTCTAAACAACTAGAAGAACTATTGTGCAGCCCTGTGCAAAGCAGGATGTTTTACTTCCAGCTGGCAGAGAAATGTTGTGTGTAGGTACAACCAAAGGCAAGACATAACAAGCAAAAGTTAAAAATGTGAAAAGCAAAGTTGCTGTGAAGGGTGAGATGCCAAAGAAAGAAACTTCAGGTCTGCCTAACACCTTCAACAATGATGAAGGCCAGTTTCTTTGCTACACACATGGGGTCCAGAGCACCTGGGAGTTAATTGCGCTCTCTGTCCTTGCCATGCTGGTCAGGTGGGCCAAAAGGGAGGGGGGGCTCAAATATCAGGAGGGCCAAGCTGGTCCGTTGCTCCTTGCCAGGCTGATGGTAAGGAGACTGGTGTTGCCCCCATGTTCCCTTTTCCCTTCTCTTGCCACAGGCAATGAGGATGCTCTTTGCTGCTGCCTGGCTTGGCCATCCAGAGTCACCGGAGAGTGAAGTGATCAGTGATGGAGAGCTTAGTCCTCTGGTGAGATTTTTGCTTTTCTGAGGTATGTATGGCTCACGCCACCAACAAAGCAGGAACACCTAGATTTTGATTCCTACCCTGTATCCAGTTCCCGGTCCTGGCAGCAAGCGGTGACTCCTGGCAGGTATTTGACTGCTTAGCTTTTGCACCACTTCAAATTCTAAATTCCATACCAAATTTATGCAGGAAAGACTTCAGTGGTGTACGGTGCTCACTAAACACAGACAGCAGCGTTAGCTACCTTGCAGCTGTCAGAAAGCAGCTGCCTATTGAGCAGTGATCACATTCAGCAACCACAAGATGCATTCAGGGAATTGGTACTGTCAGCATTTGATATTAGCACTCAATGGCATAACTGTAATAATTAATACATAATGATAATGTAATGGCTAATGAAATTAGTATTGCAATCACTATTAATACTTTGCAAGCCTACCTAATCATTTTCACAGCACCCACTGTATTGTGCTGGGGGTTTTTAAAGCACATGCCTCCTCATTCTACGGGAAGACACAACTTTTGTCAACTTTGAAGAATTAGGGATAGGATTGTCAGAGGAGGGAAAAAGGTAGCTGAGAATAACAACAATAACAAATATAAGGAAAGAATTGGTGGATCTGCATTTCTGATTTTATCAAGTTATCATCAGCAACAATGCCAGCAAATACATGCTCTAGGTCACTTAACTGAATGGAAAATATCCAACAAGAGGGCCGAATTAAATGAAAATAGAGGCTCTCTACCTTGAGTTCAAATAAAGCACAGACAGTAGGCGGCAATGGAAAGTCCATTAAATTTTTATTTGTTAGTCATTAAAGTATGCCATTCATTTGTAATATTACATGGCAAGGAAGTCCAAATACAGAAGCGTATGGCTTACTCTTCTTAATGGTCTTCTTATAAATTTCTGTCTGTGATTATGATCAGTTCTTTCTTATCGTCCATGAAATTTATGAACCAATTTATTTCATCAACTGAGTGGAAATATCAGGTAATGCAATGCAATAAAGAGTAGATACTGATTTTAAGAAATCAGTATGTCCTCTGTGGTCTCCTGTGAGAAGGGCTAGAAGAGAGCACCTAATTACTTCAGCAACTTTAAAAACAACTGCAAATAATGGTGTATGGAACCATTTAATCAAAATGGACACACAACACTCTTGTAATTATATGAAAAGGTCATGGAAATCATCAATTTAGACGAATATGATGTGAAGAATATGACTTAAAACTTCCAGTAAAGCTATCTCCTGGAGATTATTTGAACCACAAAAAAGTGGTTTGTATTTCCAGTTTAATAGCTGAGGGCACAATGCCATACTGTGTGTTTTGGCTTGTGAGATCTCAAAGCAGAACTTTCTTAATTGGAACTGCTCAGATACACAGCATGGAGGTTCATTTCAAGTAACATACCTGCTGCTGGAAAATATAACTGCCTACAATTTAATTATATAGAAGCTATACTCTGGCTTTTTGATTGGTCCTGTGAATTTCTCCACAGAGCTGAAACGCCAATTCATCTGTTTTAGCAGAAGCAAAGGAAAAGTGAACTGCTTTCAATTTCCTTTTTAGTATGCAGTAATGGATAATTTCCAGCTCTGGAGGAAAAAAAATGCCCTAGCCTATACCTGGGGGTAACCTACTTCTACCAGGTAATATAATCTGTTTTCCTTGCTGCAGCTGAACAATGATTGACCTCGACATCTCAATTTTGGGCAAGACAATGGAGCAGGAAGAAAATCTGCTCCTGGAAAGAGGTAGTTGCTTTGAAGTGAAAGGAAAATACACATTTATGTGACTATCAGAGTAGGACCAATTAAAACATAGACACAGGGGATACTTTTACATGGCACAAAAAGTACTGTGCTCATACCAAAGCCTGGCATTGCCAGGGCACTGGAGAAAGAAAATAACAGTATTATAATTTGCCCATGCTATGATTTGGTTTCTCCATTGAGCTGAGGATCCCATGAGAATGGCCTCATTAATGCAGCTGTTTTGCTTCTGGTAGCTCTTTGGAACTAGTGCTGGTATCTTTGCACAGGATTTTCTTGTGCTCTACTTAAGCATGTGTGCACTTTATTGACACATCCCTAGGAGCTGAGAAAGATGTGGTTACTTTAAAACCTGATCTTTTTAAGCAGTCTCCAGCCCACTGGGACTGCCAAGGAGCATTTACAAACCTGGTGGAGAATGGCCGGCCCCTGCTCTGCTTCTCACATGTGCATTTCAACCCATCAGCTCCTGCCCATGTTACAACAGTTGCTGAGCAGGGATGTCCCTGCTTCTAACCTAGTATGGAAAAAAAAGGGACCTGGTGCCATTTCTGGAGACGTGTGGCATTGCCTCACAGTATGTTGGTGTACGAAAAGACACCCCATGGACGCTCAGGTGCTCAGCAGGTCCCTAGGCTCTGGTGTGGTGCCTCCCTGGGCCGTGTCGGGAGCTTGGCTCGTGGTGTGCAGTTCCCGCCACTGGGAATCTGGGGTTAATTCACATCCAAAACGAGGAGAAACAGCACACGTGTGAGAGAACACCTCTGTGTAAAGAGGATCTGTGTCTAGCTACGAAAGAGTTGCTTTAAAGCCTGGTTATTGCCATGACCCATGTGCAATCCAAAGCAGCTGAAGGAGGTCGATGCGCTTCTGGCTGCAGAAGGGGTAAGTGTGGTACACGGATCTGCCTCTCTTTGGGGAGAAAGAGACAGGATTTGGACCATAATGAGCACACTAGTTTTGCTGGAAGAAATCACTTTAATGATCTATAATTTTAATTGTAACATGAAAGGAGAGAAATTCAAATTCAAATTCAAATAAGAAAAGGAGATGAAAAATTCTACAGATGCAGTTTCATTTTTAACAACAAATTAATAAAAAATCAATAACAATAACAGATTCATAACAGAATTTTTTTTTTTGCCCTTTAATATATTAACTTGAATTTGTTATATGGGGCACACAGTCAAATCTGGCTCTTGTTCTGGCTCTGTTAAGGGCTTTGATAAGTGGAAGTCAGTTATACCCTTCAAAAGAACAAAATTTTAAAATATGAAGAGAAGATATTCACCAGTATATCAGATTTCAGTTATTCTTTATTATTAGGCATTTATTTTTCAAAGAATGTAGTATAAGCAAGTGAACTTGTTTGCCCAGATATAAGAGATAAGAGAATCAAGCATATAGATCTCATTTTAAGAGGCAATTGTGAGTGGATTTATGAAAACTCTGAAATGGATAAAACAAATTCACTGCAGTAGAAAGAAAACTTGACCGGGTGACATAAAACAACGAACTAAAGTGACAATTTGTTATAGAGCAGGTGATTAGGTCATTTCAGAAAATGAGAAAATGTAATAATTGTCCAGCCATCAAATGGCTAAACCTAACATAACATTCACCCTCATTCTTATTAACAGACCAAAACTGAATGCTCCCAAACCCATAGCAAGGTAATTAAATTAACTGCCTTAGCCACCCAGCAGCTTCTCCCCTACTATATTTTAGCGAGGATAAATTAGTGTGGCAGGCTCTTCTGGTGCTTATGAAGAGCTCGGAACATTTTCTTTCTCTCCCACTGATGCTTAGGGCTGTGCCTATGGCACTATATCCAACAGCAACAGGGAGCAATCCCTGCCCCTGAGGGCTACTGGAAGAGTTTGGCTAATGTGCAGACTGTGACTTTTTGGAGCCTGTGATGAGGTTGCTACCAGACACCTCTGGCCCTTACATCTCACTGGTGAACCAGCTCAGGGTCCTCAAGACTGCACCAGGCATGATGACTGTAAAAGACCACAAAGCCATCAACTGCGATTTTTTCAATGCTGTGTGTTGTTATACTTGAATAAAAGTGGCTTTTGCCCAGCACGGAGGTCAGCCAGCCAAATTCATGTTGTGTCTTATCTCCACAGGAGTTAGAGCCTGCAGAAAGGAAGGGCACAGCCAACTAGTATGAAGTGGGAGCAGGACCTGTGGCCAGAGTATGGAGGGGGTGCCTGTCCTGACCTAGGGTGTCACTGGGACCCCAAGTAAGCTGATGTGCCCAGGTATACTTGCTACCACTGCTACAGAGTGCCATAGCTAGTACCACTGAACTGAGGGAAAGGGTGGATACCAGTGCTACCAGGGCAGCGTGTCTCATGCTACCACCATCCTTGCCTGCACAGTGTGATGTTGCTGAGCCATTACAGCTGGGGATCTGAGCCCAACAAGAACACAAGATGGTGAGGTTTCATCTATGCCCCTCTAGAAGAAGTTGACAGTACTGCAGCCATCATATACCACATCACAGCATCAGCTCCATTAAGGTCTCTAGTCTTACTGCAACAGCTGTAAAAAAAATTCAGGGTTGCTTCTTTCGGCACATATTTACCTTTTTCTTTTCCTCTTTCCCTCTCTCCATCTCTCCTGTAAGCAGGAAATTTTTCCTTATATTCATACATCCAGTCATGTAAAATACCCTTAATGTCTTTCCCTCAGCATCTTTGAGTCTAGTCACTCATTGGAACATCTCAGCCCCATTGCTATCTGGTTTACAGGTTCTCCTCTCCTACCAGCCTCTCAGCTGGGGCTCTTGGGGCTCTCAGGGCTACCTGCCCTCCAAGACCAACATCTGCTGCCATGTTTTGAGGAGCCCCAGTCTTGGGACCATCCTTTGGAGAAGAGATCCAGGCAGCTCTGTGACACTGCGAAAAGCAAATGAACACTGTGATGCTGGCTGGGCTCGTCTGCACTGGTGCTCCTGGGAAGGACAGGGCTCTCTTGCCTGGCTGGGATGATGCGGTGCAGCATCCTCAGCCCCATCCCGGGCGTGTGCCAGGAGGAGGGTCTGCCCATGCACCTGATGGATCATGAGCTCTGTGTGCTGTGGCACGTCTGCCGCCATCACACGCTGCACTGCCAGCAAGCATGGCTGGAGGTGGAGGTGTTGATAGGGCTGATAAGGAAATGATCTCTCGCTGCTTCATCTGCTGTACTTATCATGTGAGATTGACAGTTTGAGAGGTTCCTGCTGCCTGTTTCCTGTGGCTGTGTGAGTTGTTGGGCACCACAGGTCATCTCTCCCTCAAATTTGGTCCTTGTTCCCTCAGAACCATTAATGAGATGTGATGGAGCACTGTACCCATGCTATTGCTGTGCACCTGTGTTATTGCCCCTGCACCTGGATATAAGTGTGGAGAAGGCAGACTTCTGGAGGACAGCTCCTCTTCACATCCTCTCCCCACATGTCCCAGCCACCAGCAATCCCCTGGGAGCACGATGTCTTGAGATCCTTCTGGCTGCCGGGTAGCTCCCAACCCTGGAGTTTTTTTGAGGTTGCAGATTGCCAAAGTACAGCTTCTTCACCAGATTCAAACATCTGGTGCAGCTTATTACAATACCCTCTGGTGTGCCACGCTGGCATGCCTCTTAGCATCCCATGCGTCTCTGTAATTGGTTTTTGGTTTCTGAAATTTGCCTCAGCAGAGATGCTTACTGTAGGTAGGCTCCCTCAGGACAAGCTGCCACAAGCAACCTCTCCCATTTTCTACATTTTTCCCTGCAGTCTGCTCTCCCAGAATGGCCACGAGGGATCTGTCTTCATCCCCTTGCAGCTCTCTGGTGTGCTTCAACCTTCTCCCTCCATGTTTTTCTGTCTTCTACAGCCAGGAGGATGAATTTGGCCCACACAGATAAAAGGAGTGTCTGTAGCCCCTGGGAAGGGTGTTTAGGTAACAAGACTGAGGGTGCGTGTGCTGTTCTCCCTGGTGTGTGGGGTAAGGAGGTAGGGTGTGGGGGATGCCGAGCCTGCTGGGATGGTGCCAGTGCCATGTACAGGGCAGAGCAAGACAGTCCTGTCAATCTGGTCCCTACTACCTCTACAAAATAGCTTCTGGAAATAGCTGTAACCACGCTCAGGTGTTATTTCCTGGCGTTAGCAGGGCAACTCCAGCACAGAGACTAGGAGTATAACAACACCTTGCAGTGTCAGTGTACTCTGCAGAACTTGGACAGTCAGGAGGCTACAGCTTTAGCTGGGGATGTGGTCCTAACCTTGTTTAGCAGCATAAACATGTACTCCAGCTGTATATATACTAGCAAACAAGACAGACCCAGGGCACAGTTTCAAATGCTAGCCTGTGATTTGTTTCTATGTATTTACTACTATCAAACTCCTTGCTTAGGTTTGGATCTGTGACAACTAACACTTTCACAGTGTAAGGTTTGGAGATGGTACATGCTAGAGTCTCTTCCTTGTCTAGATGTAACCACCCTTGTTGAGTGGAAAGAGCTTGGGGGAGGGAAGACATTTAACTATGGATGTAATGTATGGTTCCACCTAGCCTCTGGGCCAGAAAGGAGCCCTTGTCTCTGTTTTATTTATTAGTACAAACCTAACCAGACAGGATCAGCCCCTTCCTTTAAATGTACTCAGCAAAGAATTAGTTGGTAATCTGCTTGCATGACTGAAAGCAATTCTCCTCCTCAAAGAAACAAACAAAACCTCTTAAGTTAAAAGGACTTTATTAAGGTTGCAAAGTCAAGCCCTCAAAAATTAGCTGTTGCCTGAGATGAGGATGCTTGTGCAACCTCTATTTGTAGCCTTTATGTGCTTGCCTTATGACTGAGTCTTCAGTCACTGTCTGCATGCTATTTTTTCCACCAAGTTTCTGTTTTTCCTTTGGTGCACAGGATGGGCTACACTCAAACAATGACAAGTTCCCTGCATAATGTGTGATTCCAGGCTTTTTGCGCAATGTTCAAAGACTGCTCTGAAGATATGGTTATCAGTTTCCTCATTGCCTTTCCTATGGTAGACACCAGTAGCCTGTGCATAGTCTTCACAAACAAGAGTGATTTTTAACTCTGACTGCCTTACTGAGGGGAAAGGGTATAATACCCTTGTTTTACAGTTACAGAACATCTAGTAGTTTGCATGTTTCCTTTCTAGGAGCCTGAGAAATTTACTTTTCAGTCTATTTAACACTAACAGCAACATCCAAGAACAGATGCCATTTGACTTTGATTGAAGTTATGAATTTCAACATCTTGGCAAGTCAGACCACAAGACTGTAGGTTTGGCATGCAGAAAATGAAGAATGCATGACTTCTTGTGATAAATCCTCAGACCTGACATCATGCAGGCACACTGTGGCAGAGGCAAGAGCAAAATTCAGCTCCCCCAAGGTGGCAGTCCAGCTTTTCTGTTCCTCCAGTCCCTTGACTCATTGGCTTCATATTTTCCAACCTCTACAGCAAATAAAGGAGATGTACTTCAGACTTTGTGCTACTTTGCCACACTGTCTTGATTCATGCTCAGAACAGGTCTTCTCTGTTCATTCTGCAATGCAGAGTGGCTGTGGTAAACATCACAGAATGAACATGCCAGGTCTGTTCAGACCCTAACCTAAATGCAAACCTAGGTCTTCCTTTTCAGACCTGTAGGTTAGGAGACGGTTAGGGAGTCATCCTCTCCACCTATCAGCACTGAGCAACCTGGACTTCTAATCCAATTTCAAACCCAGACTCTCTTGCTCAGACCTAGACATTTCTTACATAAACAAAGATAAAGAGTCTTAATTACAGCAGCACCTAGTTTCAGACTGCTTGGATTTGCAATATTAATGTTATTCCTGGAAAGGGAGAGAACAAAACTGAGTACTTTCAAGTATTTGGAGGTAGAGGCAGGGAGAAGGAAGATATCTGTGGACTGGGACCTTGCTGCTGCCTCTGTGGTTTGAGAGCAGAACTGAAGTGTGGAGCTGATGCACAGAGTTCCTCTGCTGGGGCTAATGCAGAGGCTGTTAGCAACACCAGGTAACAACCCCCTGGCAGGACCAGCAGCTGGGAAGAACAAGAAGAAACACTCTTCACTGAGGTGCTCATAGATGTTTACGAACAGCAGGGAAGTAATTGAAGCTCTTTCAGGCTTTGGGGGGAAATGGGATCTAGTGAGCCCTGAACATGATCCCCCCAACCACTTCTCCTGCCCTGAGCACGCTGACCCGCCCCCCCCCCCCCTCCCAACAACACCCCCCAGGATTTTCAAAGCTGCTGCTTATCTGCCCCAGATAATGTCACAGCTAGTACGGCTACTCATGGGGACACAGCTGGAAAAACCTGGGGCCTTTGAAAATAGTGTTCTCTGAATACAAAGACCAAGCACGGAGAGGTTCAGGGAGTAATTTTTCCCTCCAGTCCTTTGTAAACTTTTTTCACTAGTTCTAAAAATAAAAATGCTTTACACAGCTACCTAAGCAATCCAGACTCAACAAATATCTTTATTATATGAAAATAAAGAAAACTTCCTGCATGTGGTCTGCTTTCAGCTACTGTTATCTGTTTAATAGACACTGAGCTAAGCAAGAAAAGCATAATAAAAAAAGCAGATTTATGTTAGACTCCTTTCATAACACAAGACAGGCATTTATTTTCTCCAGTGACCTTAGAAGTTCCTATTCTCTGTTAATTGTTGATTTGTTGTATGCATTCACTAAAAGGCAAGATCATGGTTGAAAATAAGTTTTCTGTGATACGTATTTGCTACATAAGAAAAAAGTTCTTCATATCTCAACTATGTAGTTAACATAGGCTGACTGATGAGACTAGCTCTCCCACAGATAGATAGTAGAAGATGTGCCTGATATCTCATTTGCAGGGCAAATCAGACTTTACAAGGTCAGCTGCTGCTCCTGAACGCTGCCTGTCCCACTCCAACTCTGCCTGATGGCAACCGCTCACCGCTGGAATTTGTTTCTGAGTGTTAGAGAGCTCTTGGACCGCCTGCCCTAAAGCAACTGTGGCCAGACAAAGGCAATCTTTTTTCACATAGAACAGAATCCCAAGCCCTGTGAACTTAGCTCCCTCTGTTTGGCGTTACTGATCCGTTAGTCTAAATATGGTACATGGCAGTTTGATGGAAATCATTTCCAGTAAGAGAGGATGTTTCCTCAGCAGTTTTCAAGCTGGCTCTGACTCAGGCATTCTCATGGGAGCCCATTTAACTGGTCATTAGGGAGACAGCAAAAAGGCATTGAGGAATTTCGTAACAAAGATGTGCATCCTGTATGAAAGACCTCCTGAGAATCCTCCTGGCCATTGGCTCTGTGCATGCTTGAGAGATTTTATTAATGCTGCTGAAAAAGTATTGCTGAAACTAATCTATTATTTGTGCATAATTTTAAAGATGCTGTATTGTATTTGTTCCAGCAATGCGATGAACCACTGTGCTTGTAAAATGCTGTGCTCAAACAAACCATAATTAAATGTTTAAAGTCGATTAACACCCTATATTGCAACACAGAAATCGATGGTGGAAGGGTTGCAGTTACTAAATGAATAATGGGAAGAAACATCCAGAATTTGCTAAGCAAAGTTTTTTCACAAGCCGGGAGTAGATAAATATGTCAAGCAAATAGTCTATTTGAAAAAGGAAAGGTTGTGAATCACCCTGACAAAAGCCATAAGTGGCAAAATAAGTATTCCTTCATAACACAGACTCCGATTTATGCCTTTTTGTGCATATGTGTTTCAAGGCAAATCTTTTCCAGACTAGCACTGATGGAGAGTTACTAAAGCTTCAATCCTGTAAAATCCCTGAATAAGCAGATTTCTTTAGGTGTCATGATTGGACCCACTGACTCTACTAGGATTACTCATGCATTTAAAATTGAGTCACGTCTTAAGAGTTCCATTGGACTGAATGTAGTAGCTGGCAGAAGGGTGGGTGGGTGTCACAGGGGCATGGAGTTTTGGTTTCCATTTCAAGTCATCTAGATTGTGGCTGCTCCTGACCTCAAGAAGCCACAGAATGGAGAGCAGCAGGCCAAGTGAAAGACACCCTGTCAAGTTGCTTCTGTGGGGTTAGGATGCCCCAAAGATTTTCTCACTACAAGTCTCAGGCAATCCAGAAAGATGAGGGCCTGTTGGTGAGCAACCCATAAGGGGATCTTCTCATCCAGACCCTGACACTTATGCAGAGAATAAAAGGAGTAAAAGGCATTCCTTCCTGACCCATCTTTATAAGGCTCAGGCTTTAGGCAGGAGTTTTCTTCCCTTTCATTTGGATACCCACTGATTTTTATCATTAATAGTAAGACTGTTTGTTGAATGTTTAGTGCCAAGCTAGGCTGAATCACAACCATTTTCTGCTTGCCTGAATAAACAAGAGCCATTATGAGAGAAAACAAGTTGCCTAAGTTTTGGATCAAATGCCTATGGGGTTGCAAGTTTTGTTCCTGGGCATGTCGGCCTGGTCCTACATGCAGGGGTAGCAAAAAAGGCCTAAAAAATGAGCAGAAAGGCACAGGGAGTAAACACACACAGGACAGAGAGAGAAAGAAGTTTGAATAGATGTGCAATAAATTTTGTAAAAAAAATAATTCACTGTACAGGTGCTCTGCACAAAAAGTGTGGCGTACCATTGCTAATCAGCTCCTTAGGCTTGCTAGTTGAGGGTCTCTGAGAGAGGGAGACATTGGTCTTACAGGTGAAATTCCAGAAAACTTAACATCAGGCAAATATGACAGAATTTTCTCCATTCTCAAAATTTCCTTTCCTTGGGTAGCTGTATGTTCCCTATGAGTCTCTACTCCAACACCTCACCACGATGCTCTGTAGAGCTCTCTGCTGTGGAAACTCTGTATGCTCTTGTTATGCATCTCAACCTCTCTGATATCTTTCTCCTTCGTGCTAAGCTCTTGACCTCAATAATATCTCATAGCCAGGAGATCCTCACTCTAGCAGCATGGATGAAGAAAGGTTTTTATTTTTAAGTTGATCTAACTGTCTAAATCTCTATTTTAAGCTATTAAGCCTAGTCAAGCCTTACTAATATGTAGTTTTTTAGGCAATCTTTTCCAATGTACCTTAGCCAAGGTATCGCTCTAGCTGAATTTAATATATAAAGATTTAGCAAAACAAACTTGCTGGTACTTGTTTTGAAAAAAATTCCTGCAATGAGAGGGATGAATTAGACATAATTATTGACCCTGCAGTGTAAATACGGATGATAGAAAGCTTTAAAAATGTACATTATTAAACCAGTAGAGTGTTTATAGTTATAGAGACATCTATAGCTATAACAGTTTAGCAATTAAATGCATATTTATGAACTCTCCTAAATAGATATTATTAATCCAAAATTTTCAGTTGTAAGATATTTAAAAAAAACACTTTTCAGATCCAGGACAATGAATTGTCTGTGGGCTGTTATAACCTTTAATTTAAAACTATATAAATATCCCCCACATAACAGCTTCTATTAGAGCCTGTTCCAAGGACCTTAAGTGAATGTAAAGTCATTCCACTGACTTCAATCAGCTTTGAAAAGACATTTAATCTCCTGCCGGCATTACCTTCCCACCATTAACTGCTCTGGCATGTCCATGCTACTCTTCTGGCCCTTACAGAGGAAGGAAAGGGATGAGGATTGTGATGCCAAGAAGGATCGTGTACTTTATTTAACAGCATTACCCTGATGGCACTCAGCTCATTTCTTGTTGAATTTTGCTCTTGGTCACTGATAATGTGTTGTGTGAGTGATGGAGAAAAGCCAGTTGTTTTCAAATATTTGATTGGAGCTGGCTCTAGGCAGAAATGGGACCTGGTGGATGCACCACGTGCTCGGGGTGGTTGTGGTTCCATGCTGGAGCAGGGACCAAGTCTGAGGAAAGCCTGCAGAGCACAAGCTTGATGATGTGTAGGTCCAAAGGATGGGCTGGACCTTTGGGAAATAATGACTTAGGGGAGATAGGCTGGGTTATGTTGGCAGGTAGGAAGAACATATGGGACCAAGGTGAAGGGAAAGGCATTTGTCCCTTTCTGGGTATTGTGCAATGCTAATATCTCACTCAAATCTTTGTCTCAAACCTTGATCTATCTAGAGCATGAAACCAAACACATTGATGGTGTCACCAGTGGGCATTTTATCTGCAGCCATAGGCGGTAACATGATTTCCCAAATTATCCTTGCAGAAGGAGTTAATAGTTTGCTATAGTAGTGGGTCACAAATGGTAGAGTTATGAGAGTGGTTTGAATTTCAAAGGTGGATTTAGACTGAGACAGAAAGTAACAGTCTGGAATACAGCTTAATTTAAAAAAAAATCCACCATTTAAAAGTCTCCATCCTTGCCCCGCAGGTCTCCTGTTTGTATTGCTACAGTTACTTGGATGTTTCAGGTAGGTCAGAAGGAGGTGGAGGTGAAGACATATGCAGAGAAATCAGTGGTTGCCGATCACCTGAGTTATGAAAGTAACTGTTTTGAACTAAAATAAGAGCCACTGTTCTGCTTGGGTTCAGGATTTGAGTAACCTTTTCTGAAACCATAGTGTTTAAGTAACCTCTCTTGTTCCCTTACCCCCTCTCTTCCTTGTCCTCTGCCTCTGAGTTTCCATGTGGTGGTGAATGCAGCCTGATGAAGACTATCAGGTCTGATTTTCAGCCAGTTAAGTTCAGCTGAAAGTCAGAAGGGTATTGCTTATCCCAGTGAAGAAACCTACATGGGGCTTGCCTGGCCACCTGCAAGTCATTGGCTGCTCTTCTGCTGATATGCAGCCTGGACAAAAAGTCCAACTACGTATTTACCTCCAAACAGATGGTGGGACCTGACTTCGGATGAACTCTTGTCACCTATGAGTGTCACTGCCTGAGCGGCTCTGGGCCCTGAGCTTCAGTTCAGCTGCCTCCAGTGCAGAAGGAGGGTTCTTAATGCCCAAGATGAAGGGAAGGAGGAGAGAAAAGCCTTGGAATAATTGTTATCTTTGGCTCTAAGTTAAGGAAGTTTAGCTATCTCTGGAAGGGGGGAAGTTTGAATTAATTATCCAAGTTGTTGTAGAGATTATTACTCCCTCTGAGTCTTCTCTGGGGAAGGTGATAATGGGAGAGCACGGGGTAGGAAACTGCTTAACTCTGACAGAGTGGAGGCTTGTGGGCAACATTGGGCCATCCCAGGAGAAGTGTGTGCAGTGGAGACACCCAGCGGTGTTTGTTTTTGTTGGCTCCACATCTGTGGTCCTCAAATACGGCAGGAGATAGTGCCAGGCTACAGAATAAGGGAGATGGGGGTTACTGTGGTTTTCTGCCTGCTTTTTACCCCATCGCCATTGAGGGCCTTTGTGGTGACAGGTTCAGAGTGGTTTTGAAGAGTCAGAGACAGGGGCAGAGCTCAAGGCCTAGCTCCATCCCTGGCACCTCCAAAATTAGATTGGAAAATCTCTGTATCCCTATACATCATTGTGCAAAACTTCTGCATAGAATCTGGAAAATCAGTCCTCTGACATGTGAGCTTCCCCTGTCATCTCCCTGATGACCTAACATAGATGTTTGATGCTGCTGATACTTCAAATGCCCCAAATGCCAATGACTCTGTTGCTCATGTGTGAAAAAGAGCAGTGTGGCTGCTGGGTAGTCTCTCTGAATTTCTCTTTGGTTCCGGGAGGGGGAGGCATGCGAGAGGGGATGCCAGGCACCCGCTCCCCATCCCCTGGAGAGGGGACTGGCTGGGGAAGCCCTGGGGCTGGGGAACAGGCTGCCCTCTTCTACAGGCATGCACACACCTCTGTGTGCAGCTTCTCATCTGGGTGACTCAGAGGAGCAGGGCTCGCTGTGTGGGCATAGCTTCATACTGTGGGCAGTGTACCATTGCTCCCCCCGCTCCGTCCCTGGGTGGGTTCCGCACGAAGAGCCCAGACGGAGGAATTTCTTTCTTTACACAGTGGGTGTTAATCAACATTTTGGGAAATGCAATTACAGGTTCACAGGCTGTGGAAACCTCTGGGTTTCCCACACTTGGTCAGTATGGTCATCGTCCATGGCTCAGCTCTTTCATTAGCTGCCAGGGACACTTAACCTCTCACAGTGTCTGCATGAGACTGGGGATGTTTTCTGAATGACTAAGGTGCCAACCCTGGAGGCATATGTGTACATTTTGCAACAGCCAGCGCTAGGATTTTCCTAAGAGAATTAGGAATGCAGGTTTTCTGGGAGCCAAACTCTATTAGTTTTTTGGTTTTGGTTTTGTTTTTTTTTTTTTAAATCCCTGCCTTTTTGTTACTAGCTTTCCAGCTGAGCATGTTAGACTTCTGGCACCGCTGCTGTACTCGGCTGCATTACTCAGCTTTTGTTCTGCCAGACTGAAATGTCAATGCAAGCAACTGTCAGCCTCCCAGGAGGCGAAATGTAGAGCACCATTCCCCCCTCCCTAGGTAAGTGGTTTCAGGATGCAGCTTGGTCAGTTACGAGAAAGGCTATAGGATATGTTGCTTGAGGTAGCGAGGGTCTGGACTTGCCAATACACAATGCTCTTCCCAGTCCTGAGTTCCCAAGAACACCCTGAATGATGTGGAAAAATACGGCTTTCCCATTATGTGCACTTTCCTGAGTTGTTCGGCTAAATTATATTCCTATTGCCATTTTTCTGCATTCTTACATGGCTATGCTCTGAATGCTATGTCCAGTGAAAACCTTTGTTATCAGCAGCCATAATTCACCTACCAGCTCTCGGAGGTCACCACTTATTGGACATTTATATCCTGACCTTAAGGCCTTACCTATACACAAAGGCTGTACTGCTCTAGCCTTATTGGTATAATTAAACAATCTCTACCTTTCCCCTACTCCTTGCTGTGGATGCAATCACACAGCCATAAAGATGTTTATACAAATCTGGGTTATTCTTACAGAGAAAGCAGAGAGTGTTTTACCACAACAAGGCATTTTTATTTCAGTATAACTGCATCCCCAGCAAGCCTTACGCTGGTCTAATTAGGGCTAATTTTGTACAGAAGTGAATGCCAGAAGGAGCACACTGAAACTCTGATGGGTGCAGATGCATACACAGGGCTACTGCCTATGTCTTACACACCTTCTGATGGGGCATTCCCACCTGTGGTGGCACAGACCTAGCCCTGTGTGAGAGGGAGGTCATATCGCTGACTGAAATAATTTTGTGTGTACAGAAACTGTGTTTAGGCAAGGCATATAGAGAAATACAACTTATTTTCTATCATTTTCTATCCTGCTGTAAGGCAATCCGGACAACAGTAAGAAGTGTAAAGTCCACAAGATGACATGTAAGGTTTGGTCTAAGAGATGAAATATCAAAACAATTCACCGTTTAAATAGACAGTTCAAGAGAACAAGCTGCTATGAATTGCTGCCTCATGGTCTGAAAGTGCTTTTAGTGTTTCAATTCATTTTGAAGGATTTGGGAGAAAATGGCCCCTGTGTCTGGGAAGAAACCTCACACTGACCTCACCCAAGAAATCTGGATGCCTTCTTCCTGTTTTAAAGGAACAAATAAGGATGAATCTAAATGAAGTGGCCAGCAAAACTTCAGGCCAAGTCAGTTACAACATATCTGCAACCACAAGCCAATTAGGCCTGCCCTGGAGGTTTAATACAGTGTGCTAGACAATGCAAGTATCTGAAAGTCGGTAGTGCTTTCTAGCTCATGCACAAAACCCCCCAAACAATTAACTGAAAACAAGGTAAATAATAAACATGTTATGTAATATATTTTTTGAACATGTAATATTCATGCCATTTCTCCAGGGCACTTCAGTTCTAGGATGAGCCAAGACTTTATTCAAACCCTGCTGACAGTAAAGCACTTTTTAACGGAATGGGGATGTTTGGCAGAGCTTCAGTAGTCAGAAACTCCTTGGCTGTGCGTGGCCGTACCCTGCCTTACTGACTCAGATGCTGATCCCGAGGTCTGAACCAGCTGCCCCTACAAGTTAGAGCAGCCATAGGCCTGCTCTGCCAGCTTATTTATCAGCTGGGAAAGTCCCACATGGCCCATTACATGCAGGCTGGCAAGGCCTAGCATCATCAGGGTGCGTTTTGCTTTGTCTTCCTTTTCTCAGTTGCGAT
Organism: Scolopax mira; assembly: GCA_004320125.1. Lineage (NCBI taxonomy): Eukaryota > Metazoa > Chordata > Aves > Charadriiformes > Scolopacidae > Scolopax > Scolopax mira. The sequence goes on along the minus strand of BJBW01006366.1, from coordinate 100,434 downwards.
GGGCTTCTACACAGGGAAGATGGGCTGAGTAAATTTGGCTTTAGCCAGCTGGCTGCTAATGACTAGTCTAAGGAGCTAGAGTTCTGCTCTGGTGGCACAAAGGGATTTCACTGGAGACCAGCGATCTGTTCAATAATACTAACTTTTAGAAAATTTGCAGGTCTTCCAATAACAGTATCAAATCCCAGGCAGTGGTAATAATCAGAATCACAGAATGGTATGGGAATGGATGATATGTCCTTAGATGTGATGTGAATGTGCAGCCAGGAAGCACAGCCTGTCTTGTGCCATGCATCCTCAGTTCCTCATGCTTTGCAGTGAAGTTGGTCAATGGAATTTTTAAATAAGATAAACTGAATTTACCATCCATTTTTCTTCTACAATATACAGTCAGGGATAAGAATTTGCTTTCTCTTCCCACATACCTTCCCAAACTGTGGACAACACCCTACTTTCAGTAAAGTCAATGGACTTCTGTGATTGCCTTCAGTAGGACCCAGAATTCTCCAGTATGTCTGGAAGTTCTCCTATTTCTTGGACAATACATCAGCCCTGAGATAAAACAGTTGACATGTGAAATGTTGTAGTTTTAGGCACATCATCCTCACATCGGCCAACTTTCACTGTTGTAAAAATACCTTCAAAAAGAAGCGCCCAGATAGCCTGTACTCTCACAGAGCCTACACAGGACCAGAAGTGAGACACCAATGGCAGGAGGCACCAATGCCGAGCGTTAGGGGAAGGAGAGTAGGCCTTGGGGAGATGGGAGTCAGAGGAACTTTGGGGTGAGAGGGAGGTGTGTGCCACACACATTTGTTTGTGTTAGCTGCATAAGCATACAACCTGCTCTGCTTCTACATTGAAGGATTTTGCTTTTTGCAGCTAACCCCTGGTTATAGAAGTGATTTCTTACATGGTGCACTGAGCAGCACCTAATCATTTTCCCTTACACAGTGAAGTTAATGTTTGTTTAATGTGTCTGGAGCAATGATACCCTGTGTTTGGCTTACAGGTCTCTAAGGCTATCCAGGAAGTTTAACTGTGCAGTGTTCAACAGCTGAACTTTTCATTTAATTAATTCTGGTGTTCTTTTTGTATTCCCCCCATCTCTTCTCATTTCCAAGAGTTCTTTGGAAAATAAACAGCATGTGATTTTGCAGATTAAAGAAAAACCCCACATTCATTATTTCACATCAAACATTTTCTCATGGATGAATGAGGAGAGGAAATGTCCTTGGGCCTGTGATAAAGAGAAGAGAGGTCTCATGGCTTCCTTCTCCTATGGAATCCTGGAGAAGAATCTTGCCCTATGCAATTGCAGATTTCTGCACCAAAAAACACACAGAGCAGCAGCTTACTCCTTCGTGGGCATCTGAAAAGGCCCAGAAGCTCTCTTTTGTACTCTGTCATGAGAAAAAAGGGAGAGGAACTGATGCTGATGTAGTGGTGGCTCCGGGGTTCCCCATACAGTCATTCTCAGCTAGAGCACAGAGCTGCTGGTAGTGTCAGTCTCTCCTTGATGATCTTTCTCAGTCACAAAATATACTGAGCTGATTTATCGCACTTCTACTTCCTTACTTCAAGTGCAATTTGGACATCATATTCTCTTTTGCTGTTATTTGTATTTAATCCTAAGTAAAAACAAGTAACTGATCTCTGATGAACCAGAAAGTCTGAGGTACCTGAAATCTCAGATAGTCATGTTGAGGGATTAAATCAAGCTTCTATTTTCTATTTTTTTTTTTTTTTTTTTTTTTTCTGAAGCTTGAAGTCTTGAAGCTACCTTGTCATTCCAGCTGGACTTGTTTCCAGTCAAGGGCAGCTGCGGGGCCAGGCAAGGTAGAACTGCTTTGGGATGCTTTAACTTTTCTGTAAGTCCATTAGTCAAACATGTTATTGGCATTGTTTGTTATTCTCATTTTGAAATTTCACATTGAGTTTCAAAGATAACATAATGCAGAAAAATGCTTTTAATGATCAATCTACAAGGGAAGGGGGAATGATGTTCAGATCAGAGTGGATAATGCAAATGCTCTCAGTGCCTGGGGATGTAGACAAATTAGAGAAAGGCCAGAGGAGAGCTACAAGAACAATAAGAAATTTAAAAAACATGGTCTGTTAGAAAAGATTAAGGAAAGTAAGGGGCTTAGTTGAGGGCAAAGGTTGGTGAAGGATATAGAAAATCTCTGAATATTTAAAGGCTGTCATAGGATGGTAATCAATTTTCTTTGAGTACACCTAGCAAAGTACAAAAAGAAATCTACTCAAACTACAGAAAGCATTATATACATTGCTTAGATTAGAGACCAGAAAAATCTCTTCTTGCTTTTTTTTGTTCCTCTTTTTAAAAATAGCATGTTAGTGAAATTGTAGAGCAGATTATCTAGAAAAATCATGGAATTCCTTCCTTCAAGACTCAGCTAGGTAATCTTCTGCCAGAGATCCCCCATTACACTTAATCTTGCTTTTAGTACAGGGGTTTGTACTAGAGGAACTTAAGCTGCATAAATACCGATGAGAAATAAATTATCACCTCTCCATCATTTTTTACTCTGTGTAGTGTGACCTAGGAACCTAACATAGCTGAAATTTGACCTTTGTCTATGGACAGTTGGACCAAAACCACCTGATCTGATACAGGTTTTAGGGAAATAGCGGTCTATTGATGCAACCTACATTACCAACTTTCTGTGACTCAGAGAGCCACAGAGACTCTTGCTGTCTGAGTTACTGAGAAGGGCACAGACTGCAGACAGGTCCAAGGACATCTCAGGTATTCTGTCCTGAGGTTTTTCCCCTGTTCTGGGGAAACCAGGTGACTTTTTCCTCCTCTCTGATAGCCAGGTAAGGCTCCTTCTCTCCAAACCTGTTGTCCTTTGTCAGGCTGTCTGGTTTGGATTCTTGTGCATCATCAAAGCAACACTCACATCCTCCTTATTGAATCAGAGGAGCTGGAGAGAGTCTAGGGAAAGAATGACATGCATATGCAGTGATTTAGCAAATATGATGTGGCAAGATGGAAAGACCTGGGCTGTTCAGTGAGGTGGAGAAAAAACAAGTTCCCAGTATAAAATCTGTCCCTAGGGAGCATGTCATGGTAAGTCATTCTCCATGTCTGCTAGGAGGAGGGCCAGGTGAGGAGAAATGCATCCTTTTCTCCACCCTGGCAGATTCTCTGTGGATGCTGCCCCTTCTCAACTCCCTCCCGGTTTCTCCAGGCCTCGCTGCAGAAAGAAGTCACTCTTGCTCTGAACTTGCAAGAGCCCATGTTGTTGTGTGCATCTCCAGTGTGCTGGCTGCACTTGGCTGAGGAAGCCCTCTCCCATGACCACCAGAGCATGCTAACCAAGGGCCTGTAGAAGCTGCCAGAGGATATGATACAAAGGAAGTTCACTCCACTTTGTTGGCAATGAAACATTTTTTTCTCTGAATAAAAATGTCCTTGAGAAAGAGAGTCTAATTTACAATTAATAGCTGGAAGGTTTTGTGAGAATTTAGCAAGGGCAGAAAGCTCTGGAGTCTTATGATCTGGGTTATATGATAGAGGAGAATGGTTTCCATGGATAGTCAGGAGCACTATTTTGTGCTGCATGTGTTTTTCTTTTTTCTGGGTCTGGGCTCTTCCTACAATACACAGCATGTGCTGTACAGAAGCAAGACAAGACAAAGCTAACCACGTAGGTCATGACTTTGAGCATGTGGGAAGCCACTCTCCAAATATAAAAGTTAAGGTAAATATCTGGTGTTGATAAACACATTGTGCATACTTAAGGCCACCACTGTTCCTTGGGTGCCCTTTGTTAGTGTAAATAAGCTTCATCTTGGTTTGTGGCAAACCTCAAATATTTGTCTCAGCACAGTTGAGCAGACAGTATACAGTTATTCATCTGTTCCTGTGCATCGTTTTTAACACTGTAACTTATCACATTAAATCATTCTTGACAATGAAACTCCAAGCTTTTCCAAAGAAAACAGTAATAGAGTGTTAGAGGATTCTCCTTTTGCCCAATCTAATGTTGCTCTGCTAAGCATCCAGGTGCCGACCATTCTCCCACTGCAAGTAAAATGTTAATGCTTTCATTCATTTGCATCAGTTTTATTAGTTTCAGTGATAACGGGAAGGGCTACAACCCTACTGACACCATGTGTGTGCCTTTGCCTGGGCTAAGGCAGGGAGAAGGGGCTGTGCGTGGGTGAAGGTGCCTGGGGCACCCTCCTGTAGGGAGGATGCAACTTGAGTCCATATCTCTGCAAAAACCTGTGTAGCTTCCTGAAGCGAGTGTGTGTGTTTTGACCACCATCCTCTGACTTCTGGGAGTACAGTAAAGGGCTGGAGTATGTGGGGAACTACACCTTTGGAAAGCTCCGATGAGAGCCAGATGGATCCCTGATTCCTTGGCTCTGAACACCCTGGATTGTGCAAAGCGGGTGGCTACATTGCTGGAAAAGTACTAAATAGCTCAGCATAGGGGATTCTTTGTCTCCATCACTAGTAGCTATTAGCATGAAGAAAGCAGAAGTTGCAGCACAGCTTCACCCTGGTCATTACAGCTTTGGACCACTGTTTGGGTAACTCTGGCTTAATGTGTCTTCTTCACAGCATCGTGACTGCCTAAGAGGACAGTGGTACAGAGTTGATTATGTTTGAATGGAAAAGTAGTCTAGAAAAACATTTAGTGCATTTCGCAGCCATATCAGGACATTAGTTCCCAAAGCATCTTTGGGGCTTAATTGATGTACCTGTGTAAGTTCCAAATGTAGATGATCCAGCTCTTTTTTGTCTGGCATCTGAATTTGGAAGAAAATTAGGTTTGCCAGCACATTCCCAGGGTGATGAAGGTCTTGTACACAGATGAAGGATGTGCATGCACCCACCCTTGTTACGATGTCTCCAGCAGGCTTTAGCTTGGAGCCATCACAACTCGGGCAGCTGTATGCACAGCCTTGTAAACAAAGTATGTGATTCTTTGCTGCAGTTATTCCTGTCAGTACTCACACAACACACAGGCACATGGTAAGTACTTCCTATTCAGCAGCCTGGTGAGTAGTGCCTTGCATGTAGACATGGTTCTTGGTCCTTCTTCTGCCTGGGTTGGAGCCAGGCTTTGTCTCTTGGGCAATGTGCCGGCTTCAGCTGTAGGGTAGGGTGAAAGTTTCCTCTCTGGAATCTCTTCCATTTGGCAGAAAATGCTTAAACATGTACTGTGTTTCAGAAAAAGTGAGAGAGTACTCTGCTGATTAGGATTTCTGGTAGAATACATCAAATTAAATCTTCATTCCAGTGAGCATGGTGACTCAGAGGACACTGTTTTAAAAGGGGCAGCAGTTGTCCCAGTAACACAAAACTACACCCTCCAGCAGGACAGGGAGTTGTCAGTTTTGCTGATCCTCTATCACATTTTTAAATTAATGTTTTTGACAACATGGTCACAACAAAGCTGAACTCTAATTCTCTGTGCAAAAATTCTGTTTGCTCCTTATTTTGAAGCCATGTAGACATACCTCTCTGCCGGTCCAGGCTACGTTTCATTTCTAACTCCCTATTTTTCTCATCCTGGCCACTTACGGCAGTCTCTCCCCACTAGCAGTGACCCAGGCGGAATTTGCAGATCCCAGAGGTTTGACCTGGCTGTGGGCTGTGGGGTGGCGGGGGTGGTGGTGGGGCATAGGCAGCGGGGGCTGTTCCTGTCAGTGCTTGGCTGGGGCGGGTTGTTTCCGAGCTCTAGTTTCTCCCCACCCACGCGGATGGGACACACAGCACCGGCTGGATTTCCCAGAATGAGCCTGGCCAGGAAAATGCAGAAGCCTTGGCTCCAGCTCTGGGTTTTGGCAAAGTCCTCTCCCAGGAGCAGGACTGGTAAGGGCAGTGTGGTATGGCAGGGCAACTGGCTGCAAATCCAAGTGAGCAGCTGGTACCAGGAAAGCATCTGTATTTTTTTTTTAAAGAGAGAAAAAGACAAACAACTCCTTTTTCGGCTGGCCAAGGCTAAAATGCCAAGTCTGGCTTCTTCCCAGGTCTTCGAGCCCTTTATTGGGAATTACGTCCTCAGCCGTGCCCTGGACACCTCCAGCTCCCAGTTTCCCCATGGGAGGGATGAACAGCTGCAGCTCCTTGGGAAACGCTCTCCTCCCTTCCTTCCTGGCAGGTAGATGTGGTTCTTGAGCTTTCTGAAGAATCAATTACATCGATGATCACAGCCAAATTGTTACCAAGGATGACAAATTTTGGCTGTACTGAATGTTTTGTTGAGGAAACCATGAAGGCCACAAACTACTCAGTATATGACCTTCTCAGTGATTATTCATGAAGATGACCCCAAGATTTGCTTCATTGAATGGAGCAGATGAACCCTGTCTTGCTGTCATCATTACATTTGATGGTCCTGACTATCAGCAGTTTGCAGACTGAGACAGAGCACAAAGCAGCCCTTAATTTTAAGAAAAAAATGTTGAGAGTACTGCAGGAGGCCCAGAAACCACAGAAGTTCATGGATATGCTGTAACTGCGCTGGCCCTGCTTATCCCAAGGGGTGATGTTTACTCCTCTGGGATATGCAGAACTACCAAATGAACTAATTAACATGGGTCCTCAACTCAGGCATGACTTATAGGAGGAGGCAAAATCCTAAAACTGGCAAGAAAGGAGGCAAAATCCTAAAACTGCACGTGGTCCTGGAATAGGTGTTTTGCCAGAGTGGCATCATCCAAGGAGTTATGGGCACACCCACATTTATGTCCTTGTGGAGGCCCGTAACCTGGACTTACAGGAAAAAATATGATTAAAAAGTAGGGGAAGGCAACCAAACTATTTCTGAATTTCAGAAAATTGTAGCTAATTTTAAGAAAATGTAAAAATTCCGGTAATAAAATCTGAGCCACTATGAGTAAGACCAAAAGTTGCCTGGTCCTCAGCAGTGACTAACAGCAGACATGAAAGAAAACAACAAGCATTCAGTGTTACCGTCATCAAGCAAGTGTCCTTCCAGCTTTCAGCAATGTGTGACTCCTGAAATTTTGAGCCAGAAGTTATATTTGCATCTTGATGTGAAATACCATTTGATGAAGTTTTTCTCGTAATTTTTTCAATTGATATTTCTGGTACCCATAGCACTCTGTGGCAATGAATTCTACATCTGAGTGAGGGGAAGATTTAAGTTGTCTCTTTTTTAAATTAACCTGATGCATGCAGAGATGAACACAACCAAAGATTGTGGACATCATGAGTGAGTTTTTCAAATCACTAATCCATTCCAAAAGGTGCCCTCCTTTGAGACCTGATATTACCACATGGAGAACTTGAAGAATTCAAAGAGATTTAATAAACCAGCCCTGTATTCTTTCCTATTTTTTTCCATAAACAACTGTTGATTTAGTCAGCATTAACGTTTGAACTTTTAAAGAGATTCTGCCTTGAAATTCCATTTGAAGAGTATTATTGCAATGCTATAATTAACTTGCCCTTAAGCTGGGAGCAGACCAAATAATCAAGTTTTCACAATGTTTTAGCTCAGAAAAATTGATATCGTTAAGATTTGTTTTCCTTACTACATCTTCCTGTATCTTGTCTATCCTATCAGATACATGTATTATGATAGGCCTTTTCTTTGATAGCCTCACCCTATATAAAGGCAATATAAGATTATTTATGTTGCAAATGGTGTTAGCTGTCTAATTAGCTGTGTAGGCATATATTATGTTTAATCATAGATCAAAAGAAGATCAGAAGTCCCACAGAACACCAGACATACTTATGGACCATATGATTTTAAAAGATTATTTATGAAGTGGAAAGAAGATGGATACTAGGTGTGCCATTCTGCCAGGCTGTTATCACAGAATCACAGAATTGCCAGAGTTGAAAGGAACCTCTAAAGGTCATCTAGTCCAACTCCCCTGCTAAAGCAGGGTTTCCTAGAGCCTCCACTGAGGACTGCATCCAGGTGGGGCTTGAAAATCTCCAGAGAAGGGGACTCCACGACCTCCCTGGGCAGCCTGTTCCAGGGCTCTGTTACCCTCACTGTAAAGAAGTTTTTTTCTCATATTTGAATGGAATTTCCTATGTTCCAGATTGTGCCCGTTGCCCCTTGTCCTGTCACTGGGATTCACTGAAAAGCATCTGACTACATCCTCCTTCAACCCATCCTTTAGATACTTGTAAGCATGAATAAGGACTCCCCTCATTCTTCTCTGCTCCAGGCTAAAGTCCCAGCTCTCTCAACCTTTCCTCATAAGGGAGATGCTCCAGACCCTCAGTCATCTTTGTTGTCCTACACTGGACTCTCTCTAGTAATCCACTGTCTTTCTGGAACTGGGGAGCCCAGAAATGGATGCAGTACTCCAGTTGTGATCTCACTAGTGCAGATAAATGCTTTGGTAGTATGCAAGTACAGCGGTACTTTGCTCAGGTTAGAACACCTTCAGAAGTGTCATTGCCTTGCAAAATAAGGTCCATATGGAATTCAGAGGGGGCAGGTGTTGTACTTCCAGCAGTGACTGGTAGCATTTCCTGAGGGAAGAGGTGTGAAGAACAGGATGTGTGCAATACCACTGCCCACGAGTACCCTCTCGGTGCAGCAGTTAAGCTGTAATTTTTAGATATGGAAAACATACTGCACATTTTATTTCAATAGTCACTGATGTATCTTGTTATTTCTCATCAAACTCATATTTAAAGCATGAAAATCTCATATTTTAATTGCTCTGAGCACATCTGCTTTTCTATTTGTTTATAAACCTCTCTGGGTCACCTGTCCTATTTGGTCAGGAGTTGCTGTGTGTCTAACATGTTGACCTGACATGCTCTCCAGTTGAATGCACCTCAAATCAGAGCAATGTTGGGGAGTTTGTGACTCTCCATCGCAGATGTTGATCTCAGGTTTGAAGGCAACAGTGGGACTGGCACTCTGTACTCCCCTGGAGGAACTGAGCAAAGAGAGTTTAAAAATGCAACCACTAAGATGTATCGAATCTCTGTGGTTAGACCTCAGGTACCCTCCACTTCACCCACTACAGTGAGGCACCTCTGTGCCTGTCATCCTGCACATGTAACCACTTCACAGGGAGAGCCCAGCGAGGGAAACCACAGGCTGAATGAAGACAAACTGTCATTTCAGGATTCACACGGGAATATAACTTATCCTCTGTTTTATACAAACTCAGCAATTACGTCTGTCAGTGGGTTGATATTTTACATAGATAAATGTGCATGTTACCAGCTGACTCAAGCACCTCTGGACAGTAGCTCTTCAGTGCAAAATATGTTTATAAACTAAGCTTTCTCTTAAGTTTGAATAATGATTACTGCAGCACCAACAGGATGTTTTTCTGAAAAAGATGCCCGTAATTAGGAGATCAGTTAAGCTGGTGCTTTAAGTCCTCCTGTGGCAGTCCTATGGGTAGCATCACACTGCTGCTGCTGGGTTGGTTATATGGATGAGCTTTGGCACAGGGTGGTGCAAGCAAACATTTCAGTCTTGAGTTCAATCTCTACGGAGCAAAGTTTCCTGAATGACAATATTTGAGGGATGAGAATGTAATTCAGGTCCTCCAGACTCTATGACTTATGAATTTGACTTGCATGCTTTTCCCATGCACTGTTTGTCAGGACAGGGAAGAAGGCAGAGGAGTAGGACCTACTTGTTCCCTACTCTGTTAAGAGGGTGTCAATTTGACTAAGAGTGAAAGCCACTGGATCCAGACTGCTGCACTTCTTCACTACAGACTGAGGGTGTATCTTTATTGCTTCCTCGGTAGAAAAGAGTCTGAGTGAAACAATGTGGGGACCTCTCCAAACTGTGCAGAACCTCTGTGTTGCTTTCAAAGCAGGGATATACAAAAGTGGGACATTTTGTGAAGGTTAGTAACATGCAGAAAGGAAATGATAGACCAGTAAACATGCCAATCTATGGTCAAGATACTCCTTTCACAGAAGCAGTAATTCTTTGTGTTAAGTGAATATGAAACAAACTGTTCTGCTTCTGCCAAGGGGCAGAGCCTGGACATAATGCAAAGCTAAGCACTGGTGAGATGGCTTATTCCTGAGGAAGCTGCCACCCTTTGCACCCAACCAAGGCAGCAGCCAGACAGGTTCCCAGGGTGAAATTCAGGGAGAGGAAATGCAGGCAGCAGGGCTGCTCTGCACACCATGGCAATAGCATGGCTTGGCCCAGTCTGGTCTTAGCAATGTCTCTAGATACCCTAGGTGGAGTGCATCTCATCTGATCTCAGGTGTTGGGCAACCTGTGTCTGAGTTTGTTGTCTGGACTGTCTTTACAGTGAGTGGGGAGAAAGATGCCACGTAGCAAATTGCCCACTTACTTAAAAGATCTATTATGCGGAGGAGACAAGTTGTGTCTTAGAAGAGACAGTTTCTCTCAAGACTCTTAACAGCATTGACACAGACACTATCAGTCTATTTGTAGACTTGGCCACTGAATCACCCTTTGAGTTAATGACGCCTAGTGAACATACCTAAGCAAAAAACTCTGCTTTGTGAAAGGATGTGTTAACCCTCCTCTAAGGGCTTCTCTTTTGAGGCTACCTCTGTGGAGTCATTGGCACTGGCACTTTTTATGCTTTACCTAACATAATTATAAATATCCTAAGACATTTTGTTACTTCCCAATTACATTTAACTGAAGTGTTTGTGTCAGATGACACTGGAGTTTTTAAATTCTTAACTTCTTGTCAACAGTACAGCATACTTTGGTGGACATTGCATCACTATGATGGCTTTCAGGTCTTTCCAACTTACTGAAATGTTTTAAACCTTGTTCCAAGTTATTATTTTCTTTAAAAAATAAAGGGAATGAAGTTAAAGAAATCCCTGCCCTTAGAATTTTGATGCCATTTTAAATTACAAAATCAAAAGCACCAAGTTCACTAACCTCCACAATTACATATCTTAACCAACATGAAGTTGCTGCACCAGGTGCAGTATGAGCTACTCTTGTTTTTGTTGCTAACAGATGAATTGTGTCATCAAAGAACTGCCCTGAGTTAATGACACATTGAGTTACATCACCTCTGGGAAACATTGCACTACTGGGCTTCTCAACCCTTTCCAGAAAACTAGAGGAAGCTCGGCAGCTATTCCACATCTTTACGGAAAACACACTGTTTCTTTTCCTGGCTGTTGCAGAAAGTAAGTGGATTTTGAGCAGCCCAGATGCTAGAGGAATTTACTTGCAAAGACAGTCTGGAAAACAATGATATCATTCTTTTTATTATGTTAAAGCTACTGTTCTACCCACTCCTTCTCAGCCCATGTGATGTTATTACAGACTCTCCTATGCTGACAGAGGTGTCTTTCCCAAGAATCACCTTTTTCTTAGGAGCCTACCTAGAAGTGTCTACCAGTCCTGCGGTGCCTTACCTGTGAACAGTAGGTAGAAGTCTATGACTCAGAAGGAGTCACCTTCTGGTTTATGTGTTCAGAGCTCTGAAAAGGAATGCATCCTCTGTCTGGACCCAGAACATAAGAAAGTTCTTACTGGTTTTGTTTGCCACACTACCACAGATAGATAGCTTTCTACATATGACAGAAATGTCCTATTTGTTGAGTGAGTTGATGTCCAAAATTCAAGCTGTTCTAGGCCTAGTGGTAGCTTTGTAGAAGGAAATTAACTTTCACAAAAAAAACCCAACCCAAAACAAACAAAAAGGTGAAGCCTAATGTGCAGTCTATTACATCAAAATACTCTACCTTAAATTGGGCAATTAGCCTACTTTTTACTCAGTCAGAACTAGCTGGGATGTGTCCCAGCTGGATGTGTCCCAAGTGGGCTGGATGCTTGGGCTTGACACAAGCCACCTTTACTGAAGTTTGGTACCCAGGATTTCCCCCCCAACAGAATTACTTAATGTTAGCGCTGCAGCTGACAGAAGCATCCAGAATCAGAGTGTGGCCAGTCTGTACTTCCCCAGTTGCACCATCGACTTGTCCTTCTTTTTTGAAGACTTGTCAAAGTAGTAGCTTTGTACTAGATTTGTGTTTTCTGCAGAACACCTTCCATTCTCTGAAATGTGCCCCTTGGATCTGGTGGCAGTTTTCTGAGGAGAACGGAGGGAAACTTTCCCTCTAAGATGTGCAACTCCTAACCCAACACTGATGATCAACCTTTTCTGTCTCAATGTATCACACGCAAACTAATTACACTGAGTGCTTAAGCGCTGTTTTATCCCTTCATCTTGCAGTTGTTCTTGCAGCAAGTTGCACAATGAGCCCCCAAGGGTGTGAGGCTCTAGTACATGAAAAGAAAACATTCATCTGCCCAGTCTTTCAAGGGCTGCCTTCATTCTCACAGTGTGTGTGGTTTATGTGGGGGCTGGTGTCTTTGTTTTTTGTTCTGATATTACAGAAGATTATCTATTCTCATGTTTTTCACTTGTTTACTGACTGTACACAAGTGGCGACAATGGGAAAGGGGAAATACACAGGGGCAGAAATTGCAGATACAGTCGCAACATGGAATGAACTTGAGGCCGAAATGAGACATCCATGAGATACCCTAGAGAGAAACTGCTCTTCTAGTGATGGCAGTCCTCACAGGGAAAGCACTTCACATTTATTTTCTCTTCAGCCTTTCTCTCTAAAGATTTTCTTCAAATAGTGACTTGCCTTTTTTCTGAATGGGATCCTGTAACCAGAGCTCTCTGAGTCAAAGAAAAGACCTGCCAGTTGTCTTTCTGTCTTTAATAAAGCTAGGCTAATATAAACTATTAATATTCCCTACTCTAATTAGTTGCATGGAATTCGCAGGACACACAGTACCTCCAGCATAGCACTTATTTTGCTGACATGTTAATTGTATAATGCAAAAACTAAAATAAAAAGGGACAGAAGTATTTCACGGGTGGCAGCACAAAAAAGAAAGCAAGCTCTTGACATGTAGTGGAATGTTGGCATTTGCTGAGAACCATCCAAGATCAGTTTCAGGCCACATTTTTCTATTCTTGTTAAAAAGTGTGGTGTGGATTGCAGCAGCACAGTTGCAACAAGTAATATGCAGAGGAAATTACAAACTCTGCCTATGACTTACATGATGAAATTTAGAATTAATGAGGTTTAGAAAATAATTGTTTAAAAAACATTCTGATTCAATACAGTTTCTTTCTCTCTTCCAGTCTTGACACAGTTCAGTAATATGCTTGTTGTGAGGTATTCAAAAAAGAATAGGCAAATTACAAAGAAGAGAGAGAAGGCAATCAATGAAGGTGATCTATATCTCATTCACATTGTTGAATAAATAATAGCAGAGGAGGTCTAAAATTAGATTTGAGAAGAAATTTGAACTAGTACAAACATGGGCTGATGTACATCTCCAGTCTAACTAGCATACCGGAAGAGTCAGATTCTCAGCTGGGGCAGATTGACCAAAATCAATGGTGCCCTCCTGCTGCTTGCCTGGCTCCTCCTGGCTGGGCCAGAGATGCTTATGTCAGGGGAGGGGAGGGGGTTGTCAATCTTGCAAATCACTCACTTTCTGGTGAGACTTTTAAAGTGGGTGAGACCCATCCTAGGTGATGTCTATTCAAAAGAGCCTCTCAGCGTGTTGCAGGATAGAGCCTTGCCAGCCCATTACAGAACCACAAGGAGGGAAGGCAGCTCCTCAGGTTTGCCATGCAAAGCCTGCCCTCCACACACTGCATCCTGATACACAACAAGATGGGGTTGATAGCTGACCGCAGATATTCCCTATTCCTAGTCTCCCAGGCAAAGGAGGAGGATAAGCAATTAAACCTGGATCTTGTAAATCCAAAACAAAGATCTGTGGTCTTCTGCAGGAAGAAATGAGAACCAGCCTGACATGCCTCTCCACAACTAAGAAGCAATAAATGGCAGTGTCAGCTATGTAAGCAGTGTTAGCTTGAAGTCTGCCCCACTGAATTTGAAGATTAAATAGCACTAAGGTATGCCACCAAAAGTGCAGTCTTGCTGACCGATCACATCTGCTTTGGCACCTGCTTAGGAAGTGCTAGACATAGATCCCTCTTTAGATGCAAACTGCTCATTTGTTATAAAAGCCCAAACCACACAAAGTGAACACCGTCCATCACCTATCCAAAATCCTTTAACAACTACGTCCTAAACAGTCATTTTACCTGACTTTCTGGTGAGGATTTTGTGCTCATCATTTCTTGGCAGCAGAGCAGGTCTCTGGGTTACAGCCCTACCCTTATGTCTTTCATCAATCTGGCTCAAACCATGGAGTTTAACTGTGCAGGGCACCTTCCAGTCATTGATGTGACTCGGAACAGCTTTCCAAAACCCAGTACATTGTTCATCCACCCAAAGATATGCTCCCGAAGAGGAAAGAGTTAAAAACAACAGAAGTTCATGCATCCCTGATCTTACCTAAACCTTGTATGTTCCTTGTAAATTCAGAAACCAGATGTATCCCCAATTTCTGGGTTGGGAGATATAAGGGAGATTGCCCTCCTTCTCCCCTTGCTTGTGGCTCAGTCTCCCCAGAAGCAGCTGACTCTCCTCTCCTCTTGACCATCAGAAGCTGGAGGTTCTGGCACTTTGGTCTGCCAGTTGTCTTTAGGCCTAGAAAAATGAGTATGCTAATCTGCCTCACAGATTAGCTGGTCTCACAGACAGAGGCTGACTGATCCTTTCCTACTGCTCACTTGAGGACTCGGTACTTCCCCTGGACATATCTAGACACTAGTTATTGTTTCTTTTCCCAGTTTTGCATTTATGAAAAGCATGATGAAAAGTGTGATGGATTTCATACAGGTAGCGGGACATTTCCATAATTAACCCAATGCAAATAATTGTTTCATTTTTTAAATTTGGTTCCTGAGGTAAGAAACCCAAGAAAATTACAGTTTGTGGGCAAAAGTTGATGTAAGCCCTAAAAATCAGTGCCTTCCTTAAGCAGGAGGAGGCTTTTGGTTATGACACTGAAGTGAGAGGCAGTAAACTGCAGGTGATATCCCTTCCCCTGATTCATAGCAGGGAATGAAATCTGGTCATCCTTGCCACCCCATCCACAAAAGGGTGACTTATGTCTAAAATGTTTGTGAATGTTATCTTCAAACTCTCCAAAATACCAAAGTTCATGTTTGCAACAATTTTTTCTTCATTTTCATTTATTTGACATGATTTGCTGAGTTTGACTCCAACTTGCAAACAAATTCACAAAGTTAGAATGCATTTTTTTTTTCTGAAAATGCCATCAGATTTACATGTAATATTGAGGCATGAAGATACAGGGGGTGGCTGGGCACCTAACTGGCATTTGTGCTTTTACAAATCCTCTTATTGATGCGCTAATCAATAATGACAAACTTTCAGAGAAAGAGCAATAAATAAACCCATTAATCCCTCTTCAGTATAATTGCACATAAGGTCAGATCACTTTGTGTCTGTCTGAGTGAAGAGGAAGAAAGAAATAGCTCTGGAAAGGATGGACAGAAGGATGGCTATATCTTGCTCTACCTCTTCCTGTGCACCCAAGAGCTTCCCACCTTCTGGCAGCTTTAAAGGTTTATGCTCCTTTGCCAAACCAGTCATGTTTACAACCATTGTTCATTTGTGACTTTCCCATAATTTGGAAGCGCCAATCTGCTTGCATCTCCCCTATTTATTTAGTTTTGGAGTGGGAAAGCCCTCTCCCCGCTGGCCGTGGAGTCAGCAGCTGGACAGAGCTCGCTGGAGGGATGGCTCCCTGGGCTCCATGGAAATAATATCGGAAACGACACATTTTGAGACCGTGGCCTGAGAGGAGGATTGGGAGAGGTCAAGGAAATAACCTGCTTTTGAGAAGGGTTGAAAAAAAAAAAAAAAAGAGAAAAAAAAAGGAAACAAAAACCAGGAAAGTCCTTAACATTTTTATCAATTTATGTACAAAACCTAAAGTTTAGGAACCAGACTTAATTTCTTGATTGAAAAAGATGGAAGTGATTCCTAAGACTGAAAAAATAAAACCCCTGTAAAAAGAAGAAACACCTCAAAACAATGTGTGCCTGATTAGACTGGGCGTCTAAAGAGAAATAGGAATTACACAAAGAATCAGCAGAGCAGTGTCACTGACACAGAGCCAGAGAGAGTCAATTTCTAACCAGGTATCTGGTTCCTCTGGCCAAAGGACTTTGGATTGATTATAATGGATTACTAAAATGTGTGGCAAGTTCATTACTGTCAGAGGGAGTGGATAACTCTCGAACAGTGCAGATATTTTATTTATGAGTGAATAAAAGGATTTTATAGCTGCCTATCAGTGATCTCCAGTGCTGGAACGGAGTAAAATCAATTCAAAGTTAAAACAAAGAGAAAGATTTGTGGGAGAGGGAGGGGTTTTCATAACATTGTTCTGCTTTAGTTGTTATTATTTTTGTCCTTTGGTTTCCTTCTGATGACTTAGATTTCTCTGTTTTTAGTTGTGATTTAAAGGCGAACTGAAGTGTAACAAACAGACAGGCTTTAATAAAGAGATGAGCAGTGTCTCTGATGTATTTGAGGGAACCTTTGCTGCTTGTGGTTTTGTATATGGTTATGGTAAATAACTAGCATGCTGATTTTTGTGGTCTGGCCTTTGCTGTGAGTACTTGACCACTGGAGACTCATTTAACCTAAATAACCCAAACCCGTGGCTGGCCTCAAACTAACACCACCACAAAAGCTGGAGAACCCCAGCCAGCCTCCAACCACGTCAGAACAGAGCACCCCAGGAGCGGTCCCTGGTGGGGAGGTGCTGGGTCCTGAGGCTGGAGCGCTTGCTGTCAGCGCATGTCGGGGAAGGCGGCCATGACAGGGCCCAGTGGCAGAGAGCCTTGTTATGCCTCGGGCTTGTCACTGCGAGATCCCCCTTTCCCCATGGCTGGTTCCTGCCGGCTCTCTTAATAAATGAGCCCAGATGGGAGATGCGATGACAGGGCTGAGGCCCCAAGCACAGCTCGCTGTACCTCACCGGGGGATAGCCTTGACAGGGGGCACTCAGCCCGAACTGACATGGCGGCTGAGACTGAGTGTCCTTGTCTCAATACGCGTCTCAAAAGCACCAGCCTCTGGGCCTGGGGGGGCACTTGGCTGAGTCTGATTTCACTCTTCTTGGAGAAATTAGTGTTGAGCTTCCTACCTCGGCAAAACCAAATTAACAGGATGCAAACCAGATGGTAAACTCCATTCAGAATATTCCATTTAAGGTACAAAACATTTGTACATTCTGCTGCTCACTACCAGGAAAATACTCTAACTGATACTTTTCCTCTGTTGGCATGTAAAAATGCTTCATAATATATATACATCTATCACGAGACATATATACATATACATACACACTCAATGATATATGGATGTATATAGCTCTCTCAATATGCATATATGTATGTGTACATACATGCACACACTTATATTTCAAAACAATAACTGGGGCTTGCTTTCTTTGCAAAAGGTGAAAAACCCAGCTGGAAGTGTAATAAAACACAAATGCCATGCACAGGGTGGGGGTAAATTTCTCTGAAATTTCGCTGAACTTTCTAGGGGGATGTCAGTCAGGGACATATGCAAGCAGTGAACCACAAAGTCAGAAGCACGGCATTAGCAGGAAAAGGAACTCTCTGGGCAGAGTTCCTTCAGAGCGTGACATTTATGATTCATCTGACTATAAATTTGTGTCCATCTGAAGACAAGATCTTTTTTTCTTTTCCTGTGGAAATTTCTCACATAACATAAGCCTTGTTGGCTTACAGCAAACAAAAAGTAAGTTTTTGACTTACACTTTTTGGGAGACTGGTTTCCTGATAAACACAGATGTTTTCCAGGAGGGCAGCTGACTTCTAAAATAAAGTCAATGCAGTTAGGTTGTTTGCTGAAAAACAGTGAAAAAAAAATTTCTGAACTACACTTCATGAAAAGGAATGCTGTTAGGGTTCTAGAAATGACAGATAATGAAAAATGCCATCTTCTGGCACTGCTTTCCTCTTTTGTTTTCATTCTTCCTCTTACCTAAATGTCATCAGGCAAGCTAGAGCATCTTTCTCAGGGGTTTGATTGATAATGAGAGATGTGCAGAGAACAACAGTTAACACTGTACTGACTGTGTGTTCGTACAGTTAACACTGTACTGACTGACTGATAAATCAAGGCATGAGATCATGCTAAGTCTGATTTTCCCAACCTGTCCTACAAGCTTACATGTAGCTCAAGCTTGATTCAAGTATCTGTTTTTAATTCTGTGGTGGCATTTTTTCTCTCCTTGTCTTTCCTATTATCTTTTCCTTTCCTCAGGTTGGGTGGAAAGAGATGGAGATAGGGTTATCCAAGACAGGAGGTGGCATCTAAGAAAAATGATCACTGGAAAATGCTGTAAGCCAATTGCTCATAGTAAAAGAGACTGACTGGCTGTTGAGAGAAGCAAGGAGCAAACACATAGTAAGACCTCAAGAAGGACTGAAATAAGAGTTCCAAGGGGCCAGATATGGCTCTATAATAGTTCCTGCAATTCAAAAAGTCATCAAGTTGATGGCAGAATGCTAAAACCCTTCTGGAAAGACACTGTGGGCAGGTGGAGAGATGGGTATAAACTCTTCTAACTTCCTGCTTGGTCACTTTTTTCTATTTACAAACATACCTATCCTTGTTTATACCTCCTTTTTCAGTAGTTTTGTAGTTTCATCCTTATTGGAGGAGCTCTATATCAGGAGAAGATAGCCATCCCAGAGCTCTGGCTGACTTGGATTCTGTCACATAACTTTTCTGCTCAGGTTCCAGAGAGAGAGAACAGAACACAGTTCACCCTAATTCTTCTGATCTCCTCTTCAGAGTACAGGTCTGCTCCTGAGCCCAGCCATTCCTCCCATTCCTTTTTCCCTTATCCCACTCTTTGTGCACAGCCCCTTTCATTCTTTATCTTCCAGCTGTTAATAAGTGACTGGGAATGCATATGAGTAATTGGTCCACAGAGAAACCTGTTGAACTGAGGCTAAAATTTCCCTTTGGGGAGCCAGGGGAGGGTTGGTTTTCTTTTTTCACTTACAAGAAAGGAGAGAGAGAAGCCAGAGAAGGAAGCCAGTGCAGCTGGCAAAGGAAGAATTAGTCTGCTGGAAAATATACTTTCTTCCCCACCTCAGTTTTATAAAACTGACCAAAAGGCCAAGCCAGGATATGAAAACTGAGAAACTCGGACTGTACTAAATATATTTTTTTTCTCAGTTCTTCTCCAGAGTTGAGCCAAGTTGTGAAGTTGATGGCAGCTGTACTGAAACAGAGGTGCAGACAATCAACAACATAGTGCAAGCAAACCGCATTCTTCCTTTGTCGTTGCTGAGGGGCATGCAGAGAGATGATAGCTGCAGAGTTATGATGATTTCTTCCTATTGGGAAAGAAATCATGAGCTCAGTATTTGTTTTATGCCATTTGTTTATCTTGCATTACATACGTCTGTGCCTTTGAGCAGAAGTATCTGCAAATAGCCCCAGACACCAATGTGTTGTTCTCAGGAAACAGCAGCATGAGGAACTGAGCTCTGTGAGACAGCGAGAGGGAGGAAATTCCCTCGCTGTCTGCCATGGCTTTGCTCCCGTTGTTACAAATCAAACAAGAGCAGAATCATTCCCCTTGGTGTTGCATGCTCGCTACAGGTGAGAGGGAGACACCCAAGCACTGAAGTCAGAGGCTAGGACTAGGGAGAAGGACCAGCTGGATGGTGAAAGGCTTTTGAAGAACTCAGAAAGATATTTTTTTTTAAATACCCAACTCATCACCTGAAATACCAAGCAGGAGTCCTCACTCTTGTATTCCATGACAACATTAGATGATGTATCCAGTTATCTGTCCAATGTCGAACAACTTGCTTCCTGACAGCTGTGGTGCACAAATGTCTCCAAATTCAGTGGGCCATGAGCACCACAGAGCTGTGCAGGAGAGCATTAGGAGCAAGTTGAGAGCACTACTGCTGGAGTTCATCAGAAGTGTGATGACAGTGCTTATTGTAGGAAAGCTTGGTAAACATGGCTTGTTTTGAATAGATTTTTCTCTTGGCATGGCTATTATCTATTTTCATACAAAACAAGAAGCTTAGATGTATCAGATAAGAATTTAGGAAGTCCTTTTTCAAACCAAAGTTAGTAACCTTTTGAGTAATAACGCTTTACAATCTTTTCTTGCTCCAGTTTTCTTATCTTGTATTGCATTATAGTTTTGCTATTCAGCACAAAAGATCTCTAAAGTCTGGCAAAATATGAAGAAAAAACCTAACCCTGTCTGAGCACCTCTTTGATGATGCATTTAACTTGCATTGTATTGTATAGAGTATTGTACAGAGTACTAAAGTGTGACATGTTTCTGTCACTGTCTTGGGTCCTTCCAAGAAAAGGTACATGGTGTTTCTAGATCAGCAAATTCAGATTCAAGTTTTTTAGAAAAGTTTTCCACTGACATTTCAGTTTTCATTTATCTGTTCTTCACACAGAAGTTGTCTTTCTGCATTTGCAAGACTATGAGGAAATTAGTGGCAGCTTTATTTCATCATACGTCTATGAAATGTTTCTAGGGGAGCAACGTCACCATTCCATGTGCGTGCCTGGTACTGAAAGCCTCAAGCTAATGCAATAGTCAATATCATCACACTTTATATTACAACTTACTTAAATTCACACATGTGCTAAAGTGCTCTCCCCATCTGAGGTGAGCTCTTCTGGACCACTTAAACAGAGAAGAATTTGTCTAACTTGTACAGCTATGCTCTCATCTCATCAGTCATCTCATTTCTCCCATTTCACTTTCATTGCTCTGCCTTCCCTTAGAACCCCAATGTAAAACACACCCAGGCAGTGTTGGTGGGAGAGGTCCCTGTTGTTTAGAAAACAGACTGCATTTTCCATGGAAAAGTCCAGCCAAGCTGTACCCACAACCATGATCTTCTGAACTGGGAAAATCTCTGAGATAAAAGCTTTGTGGAGCTGACATGGATGACTCGTGGGATGAGTTACTACCTTTCAGCAGCTTGCTTGATGCCTGCCCTCCCTTGTCTGGAGAACATGCTTTAAGTTCCCCATAAAAGATCAGTTGCAAAATCTTCTGACACCCTAGTAAATAATGGAAGAGCTGGAATGAATCAGAGCCTTAGCTTACACTTTATTCACAGGAACTCTGCAAAATCAAAGGGGCAAATTGATCTGACAACATCAAACTGCTCAGTGTACAACGTATTAAAATGAATTTCTTGTTAGCTGTTAGGAGGAGCATCTTGATTAGTATCTCTGTACTGAATGTTTTCCTGGGGCTGTGCCAATGGTGCCTCGTTGTCTGATTTTGAAGGACTGTAATTGAGTGATAATTGCAAGTTCCTATTTTGAACCAACACTATCTGCAAGCCCTGATAAACTTCATAACCATTTAGCTAGAAATCTGAGAACTCTAAACAATTTATTTACAAAGAAAGACACAGACATCTTTTAACATACTACACCAATTGCCTGCCCTCCACCGCAAGGACAAGATGTACATCGGCATTTGGATGGCGCCAATTAACAGCATGCTGTAGTTTGAGCTTTTTTTTTTTTTTAATTTTAAACATTTTTTCTGTCTTTGACATGGTTTACATGAGCCATTTGTACAAGCTTCTTCCTGCCTGCACAGCCAAAGTAGTTTTGTGGTGTTATTAGACTTGTGAAAGTTAGTAATATCTGATTTTAGCCACTTGGAATTTCTTCTGCTAAGTTCAGTGAAGAGAAAACAAATTCTGAAGTGACAGTTAAAGATAAGAGAGAATAAAGCACAATGTAGAAATAAAGAAAAGTGTTATTTAATTTATGTATGGGATGATGCAGTCCTTTTTTTTTTTTTTTCTGATTTTCTCATTTGGTTGTTAATGTTTCATCTCTCTCTGAAAGTTACATACTCCGAATTAAATACTGCCTCGGCCCTTCACCTCAAAGCTTTATAAAGAGTAGTTTTCAGTGGTGGAGAGACAGATAGTAAAAAGAGATATGAACACCTACTGCTGTACAGACCCACAAGAGCAGTATGCACGCTAGGCCTATTGGGTACTGCATTCCTGCCGTATTTACTGGAGATGTAACCCATAAAGCTTACCCCCATTGTCAAGTTTTAAAAAACAGAGTTTCAGTACAGTCCTAGAATGGTAGGAAAGTAAGGCTGGAGGAGGAGAGAAGCTTCACTTGTCTTGAAGACCAGTGTTAGTCTTGACAGCTACTTCTCCAGCCTGTTCTTAAAAGCCTCCAGAGATAAAGGGTGCCCTCTGCTCAGATAAGCCTTCTTAGTGGTGCATTACAGAATCACAGAATCACCTAGTTTGGAAGGAACCTTTTAAGATCATCTAGTCCAACCTATGAAAAAAAAAAAACTAATAAAGAAACCCGAAAACAAAACAAAACCAAAAACTAAACCAAAACACAAACACAAACCAAACCCCACACCACACCCCAAACAACACCAATCCACTACTAATTCATATTCCTGAGCACCACGTCAACTCCTCTCTTGAACACCTCCAGGGATGCCTCACCCACCTCCCTGGGCAGCCCATTCCAATGCCTGACAACCCTTTCAGTAAAGAAATATTTCCTAATATTTCTCTCCTGGTGCAACTTGAAGCCATTTCCCCTTGTCCTATCAT